>PVIJ01008093.1:0-76857 GCA_004024925.1 Scalopus aquaticus
CTATGATTCTGATATTTCCTTTTCTCATGGTATCAGATAGTTCCTGAAGCTTTTCCTCATTCTTCTTCCTTTGTTTTTCTTTTTCCTTTTCTGTCTTGGTTCTTTCAGTATCTTTATCTTCCAGAGTGCTTATTCTTTCCTCCATGTGTTTTAATCTACTTTTATGGCTCTCTACTGATGTTTGTAAATCCTCCATTTCCTTCATTTCCTTCTTTATGGATTCATTCTCGTTCTTCAGTTCTTCATTTATATTCCTCAGTTCTTTGTTCTTCTCATTTAATTCTATTATTTTTTTTATTATGGCAATTCTGAATTCTTTATCTGGTAGGCAGATGTAATCTTCTATGTCCATATTATTGGGTTCTGACGAAGGGTTTTCTTTCTGTGGTGAATTGTTTTGAGGGTCATTTGTAATTTTTTTTCTTCCTGTTGTTGGTCTTCTGCTTTGCTCTGATCGTTGCATTCCTGTGCTGTTGGTGCCGGCAGGCATGGTCCTTGGTTCTACTTGCTAGATTGCGGCAGCGGCTTGGCAGCACGACCAGAGGGTGGGGATGTGGCTGTGCGCGCGCACAGGGCTGGAGGGCGGGGCCGTGGACGGTGCAGGCAGCTGGAGGGCAGGCGGGGGCCTGGCTGTTTGCTGGCTGGAGGGCGGCTGTGCCCACATTCGCGCCGGGCTGGAGGGCGGGGCCGCGGCTGGTGCAGGCAGCTGGAGGGCGGGCGGGAGCGCGGCTGTTGGCCTGCTGGAGGGCAGGGCTGTGGCAGTGCGGGGGTGTGCACGCCTGGGGGGCTTTGGCTTGCCTCGGTGGGGTTGCCCTGACTTGGCTCCCTCTTCTGCGCGGGGCAGAGGGGAAAGTGCCAACCAAGCGCGGCTTTTGTTCCACACTTCTCCGGCGCCTGGAGGGCAGTTGCGGCAGCCTAGCCCGCCGTCTTTATCTGAGGGTTATGAAGCTGACTGCCCCCCGCGGTAATTCTCTGCCAGTGGCGCAGTGGAACTGCCTTGGGAGTCCTCGCTCTCCTGCACGGGACAGGACAGGAAGTTCCTATGGCGTGCAGTTTGTGTCCTGTGTTTTTCCCGCACCTGTAGTTGGGAGATTTTTCTTTTTTCTCCCACGTTTCCTCCAGTGGTTAGCTATTAATAGTGTCACTGAAGGGGTGGGTAGACCACTACCCCAGAGATCTGTTCCAAACAGGAGCTAGAGTGCTGGCTCCGTAATGGTGGTGGGGGGAGGGGCCACACCACACCGCGGCTGCCCGGAACTTTTTTCCGTGTCCCACCAACTTCCCCAGTGCACGCTGCCCTCTCCAGGGCTCCGTTGCTACCTGGAGGGACTGCTGGTGTCAGTCTCGAGTTTTATCACTCTGCCGTGCCCGGGAAAACGCCTCTGCTCACCTTTTTTTTTTTTTTTCTGGGTTTCCTCAGGTGCCTCTCGCCTTGGTCTCCTGGTCCGGTTTTGTGTTGAGGGGAGTGGAGAGGGGATCTGGTGGTTCTTTCTTCTCCTTGATCAGTCTTTTTAGCTTCTTTCCAAGTTCTACTCACCCGTGAGGGTGTTAGATTTACGTAGCGTTACTGAATCTTCTCTGGGTTTGGCTGATGTCTCTTTATAAGCAGCTTTTCTTTTGGGAGAGTTGATACTAGCGTCCCTTCACCGCCATGTTGATGACATCATAAATATTCATTTATTGTTGTTCTTTTGCTTTGAAGGCATTGTCCCTCAAGAATTGCATATATCATTCATTCATTATTGAAACTGCTTGTAGGTCATCTGGGATTTTCCCTTAAATGTGATGTACACACCATCATATTGTCCCTCCTGTTTTTATGTAACAGGGCATAAGGTACTAGCAAGTCTGTATCCAACCTTGTGTATAATTTTGCAAAAAGGAAAGACTTTAAATATTTTATGAAGGGTGTATAACGCAACACAATTTTCTTCTACTCAGTTATGCATCCATTGAAGGAAAATTGTGCATTTAAATGAAAACATAAAGTTCTTGACATTTATATTTCACTATTAAGCTTAGCTGAATCTGGAACTATTACATTCATATTTCCTAAAATTACAAATTGCTAATTGTTAAAACCAGTTTATTGAGGTATGATTGATATACAAAAAGCTGTTCATGTTTAATGTATACAACTCAATGAGTTTGGAGATAAGTATGCACTCATGAAACCATCACCGCAATCAAGGTCATAAGCTTATTCATCACCTCCAGAAATTTCTTTCCACTTCCTTTATTTAATTTTTTTTCTTTTATGGTAATTAAAAATTAAAACGCAAAAAATCTGAATTCTGAAGGTAGATCCAAACAGCAACACAAACTGACTTTTAGAAAAAAATTCACCTTTGTCTTTTGGCTCAGAGGAGGCCAAGGCGCAGCTTTCTTTGGTCATCCAGAATCTGGGTTCTTATGACACCAGCTGCCTCCACAGGCTGCCTAACTTTGACCCCAGTTGATCAAAGTCATATACCTGAGGTCACCAGTGGGGAAGTTGGTGCCATGTCTGCCCTGGCCCCCAAGATTGGCGCTGTGGGTCTGTTCTCCAAAAAGATAACACCAAGGAAACCAATGAGTGAGCGTGAGGATTACAGGGAAACTGAGCATTCAGAAAGGACTGGCCCAGATGGAGGAGGCACCTTCAGCCTCTGCTCTTATCCTCTTGCCTTCAAGGACCTGCCTAGTGTCAAAAGGAGCAGAAAAACATCAAGTACCGTGGAAACAGCACATTTGATGAGACTGTCAACACAACTTGACAGGTGTAGCACAGAGCTTTAGCTCACACTCTCAGGTGTCATTAAAGAGGTCCTGGGCCTGCTTAGACTGTGGGCTGCAGTGCTGATGGCTGCCATCCTCATGACATCATAGATGACGTCAGCAGAGGTGCGGTAGCATGCTCAGCCGGTTAAGGTCTGCAACTACAAAGGACAATATTTTAATTAAAGATCATTTAACAAACAATGGGAAAGAATTTTTTTTCCAGAAAAGGATATAGTAAAAGCAGTAACAATTTCAATGTAATAATCCATGTTGGTAATCCATTTTTGCATTTTGCATATCAAAAGTCTTTGCTTTATACCATGATTGCGGTTGTCATCATGAATTGAACCGCTTCTGCTAGGATGCTGTTTTCCAGTTGTTATCATTCTCCTCTGTAGTAACAGAGTGTGTGGGGAGATGCAGAGGTGTGGATGAGATTCACAGTGTTGCCAGAAGCAGTTTGAAATTGGCTAGTCAGACACATGACCCATTTTTTTTGTCCATCTTTTCTGATCCAGAAAATGTTTGCATTAACTCTCAGTTCCACTGGAAGCCCTACTTTATTATGACTCAGTGGATCAATATCCACTGGGAACCATGGACTGTGATCTGTGGCCTGACAGTCATGTGGAAGGCCTCATTGGTTTGAGTGGAAATGAGTTGCTTTGTGAGACTTCCTTTTTATCAAAAAAGGACAATTCAGAATTTCCATTATGTATTACAAATAGACACAGGTGGAGATAAATAGCAAAATGATGTGTTTTCCTCTTACATTTGTACTTTGCCACCTTTCACATCCTGACGGACTAGATCACATTCCCTTGAAATACTAGGTAAATTTTTATCTTGGTGAAGGCGGGCATATATTTTCTTACTCTTTCTTGTACAGAGAAATTAGTGGCATATACTTTTAGAAGGTATGTATTCCTTTATGAGGTACAATGACAAAAGTGCAAGTTATTTTTTCAAAGATTTATTTATGCATACAAGAGCCGGGGTATAGGCCACAGGTATAGGGGGTGGTGGTGAGAGGATACACCAGAGACAGAGTGGGGAGCAGAACAGACAGATTTACTGAAATACACTGCTGAGGGGACCAGTGAGTGAGACAGGAGAGGTCTGCTGCGCCATGTGGGAAGCTCCCTGGCCAGGCCAGGATCGAACTCATGGTGCAGTGGCTCTGGATAGCTTCACAGTGCTCAGACTTAACCCCTTGTGCCCACAGGGAAGCTCAACCAAAGTACAAATTTATAACCACAGGTTAAAATGAGGTTAATAAGTAACAGTGCTTATCTTGGAAAAAATCATCCTGCAGTGGTTCATCACATTTACATCTTTACTATTTGAACCCAATGAATTATTCCAGAATCAAGTATGTTGGAACTTGATTTTTTTATGTCACAAAATGAGGAAATCATTTAAAACACACATAATAACAGAGGCTAATCCAAAGACATCTGCATGTATGTCAGTCACTGGCAAAATTACTGGTAGCTTATCACAATTTTAAGGTAAGCTGCATGTGTATTTTGTCTCAGTATTTTAAAAAATGAAATAATAGCCCTTGCGTGCACTGCTGTTTGTACATAGGCCAGGAGCCAGATGGAACTGGCTATGGTGCTCAGATGTTAGAGGAAGCAATTCATTTGTGTAGCAAAAAGGTCTGCAGCTGAATGCATTTCCAGAATTGAATGTATGCACAGGGGAATATGGCACCTGCTGGTTTCAGCACTAAATTCTCTTTGTGTCCCCACTCTACCATGCTACTGTACAGACCATTGTATCTATTTAAGTCAGGGTATAAAATACGTGTATCTGTACATTTATATCTATCTCTGCATTTGTGTAAATATATACAGACATATATACACATACACATATGTTTTTACATACATTTATTGTTGCCCAGTTATGACGGAATCACTGTGATGTTCAGAGGATGTTGAGTGATTCTGTTCTAGAGTGAGTGTGACGTATCCATGCTACACATATGAGAAAAATACTTTTTGAATCAGATAGCGGAATTGATTCTGATATTGATCAGGGAACCAAAACTGATACTTGGCAAAACCATGGGGTGCCCAGGGGCCCCAAACAGCTAAGGATAAAAGTCCACGTTGCCCATTCTAAAGGTTCATGCCCACCTATATGCATCAAAATGAGCCAAACTCCAGTATGAGCAGGGATTTTTAATCAGTGAGAAGTTCAAAGAGAATAAAGGGAGACAAAGAGGAGTAGGAGAAACAAGGATTTCAAAATTCAGCCTTCTTACCAAACTCTGAAATTAACCCTCTCCTCAGGGGCCAGAGTTCAGCCAGGCAGGCAAGACTCAAAGTGGAGCATCCAAGGCCCAGCAGCAGAGCTGCCAGAACCAATCAAGGTGCTTTCCAGCAGGGACAACAAGCAAGAGGTTCCCTAGGTTCCATAGGGCTCGGAGAGAGGGAGAAGAACTAAAGTTCAAAATGTCCCACCCAAGCTGAATCTACCAGATGGTCAAGATGGTGGCTGCAATAGTCTCTCAGGAGAGCTGGATTGTCCTGCCTGCCAAAATGCTACAGCTGGAGAAAGAGCAAAGATGCACACACACATTGAATGTTGCAGACTCCAAATTGGCCGCGCAGCTATACCACTTGCACCCAGCAGACCCCATTCAGGGAGTCAGGTTCACAGTGTGCCTGGAGTTGTGGTGTGGAGATGGGAGTGGGGAAGGTGGGGCTCATGCCTGCTGGGAGCCCCACCACCAAGCTTCCGCTTGTAACAATTCTGGCTGACCACCTGTGTATACCTGCAGTTAGAATTTCTCTTAATAATCCAAAAATAGTTACGTAAAATCATCATCTATATAAAATGCATAATCAGCAGCTGTTGGGATGTTTAGAACCTATGCAAGAAGATGTAGTACATTAATCATTCTGATTTAAAAAAACAGTTGATATTTCTCAAGCCAGTTTCAAACCTCTGAGTCCAAAGATTATGTTAGTAGTTGTGGAATAACATGGAAGTACCACATGTTTTTCAGTATTGTCAAACCCTTAGCCACAGCTAGTATTGGTCTGAAGTGGGGCAAATGCAATTTGCTATTCAGTCCAAAGACTGTTTCTTATCTGTGCCCATATATTAGAACACCTCAAACCTCTCCAGCCTTCACTGGGTAAAGTAGCCTCTTTTTGGTTATATCAGTCACTTCCAGCCAAATGCTTATACTTTTTGATTTCTTCATTTTTTTCTTTATTCGTTTCCAAAATTGCTCTGGGCACATGAGAAACATAGATGATACCATGGGGCAGTTGGGTGGGAGATTTCCCTGGAATATTTCGATTTTATATTGGTGTCTGCCACAGGATCATTGGTTGGATCCTGTATTCTGGGTCATTGAAATCTGCCAAGTGTGCTTGGGTTGGTTCTAACCCTGGATGCTTGTGGACATGTACTGCCAAATGTGGTGTCTAGTCTATCCTTTGGGCTGTCCTCTTGGCAAAGGCTTGAGGTCACCCTTGGCTATCTGGGCCTCCTGACATCCCCTCATGTGCTGTTCATATTCCCTGAAGCTGACGGGGACAGTCTTTGACTTCATGTGCAGAGCCGGTACACAGTAGTCATTGGGTACTGCCACGTGAGACTTCCCTCTGGTCAGCTTCCAGTCAGACCTTCATTCCCTTCCAAGCTTTGTTCTTTACCTTCTTCTCTTAGACTCTGATTGTAGCGTGGTTTCTGGGGAGCATGATTCATAAAATAGAAAAATGGAACATACTGTTCTAATGAAAAAAAAAACCAATTATTTCTTGTCAAGGAAAAATTTCACTGGATTGCGTTAAATAGACAAGAAAGACTTTATTCAAAACTGGAGCAGTGGGGTCAAGCCTACTGCAATAGGGATGAGAGACTGCACTCAACTCTGTTAAAACAAAAGGTGGGAGTGTTTTTGAAGCACTGGGCTAAGCCTGTGGAAAAGTACGGGAGGACATTAAGGGGGAAGTTGGTCAATGTGATTAGACCATTCGTGCTTGCTAATTGGCACTTACGGAAGTTAGTTCCTACCCTCCCACTGAGATGGGAGAGATGGGGGCGCTGTCTTTCTCGATGATTACACTTCAAAGGGATGACTCAAGCCCTTGAGAAAGACATTCTTGGATTGTAAAATTGAAAAGAAACTTGATAAAGATTTATATCTCAAGGGGCGGAAATAAACTTACAATTGCAAGTTCCTAAATTAAATACTCTACAAAAAGGGAGGTCAGAGACATATGTCAGGTAGAAACCTGTTTAAAGTTTAGTCAAACTGAGGAGAATCGGAGAATGTTAAGGCCATCTTGGTCACAAGCATCACTAATAATGCCTCCCATTGTCTGTGAAACAAAAGTTTCCAAGATGAAGTGGCACTTAGTTAAATAAAATATGTGTATTCAAGACCAAATACAAGAAGTACACTAAACCTGGAGGTAAACGTAACTCGTTAATTGGGAGCATGATATATGCTATAATAATATATTTAGCATTTTTACAAATTAGGAAAATGTCAAATAATCTAATCAGCTAAGTGCTTGGGATTCGTTTTGCACTTTTAACTTTTTGATATACCAAGCCATAATAAAGCTGGCTTTTCCAATCATTTTGTGTAAATAATACATGTTGGGTGCAAGAAAGTGACTTCAGTTTCTTGACCCAGAAGGAATGATAGGGGGACATTTGGCTCATGACAGCTTATCATCTCTGTCTGGCTGGGGAAGATAAAAAAAAAAAAAAAGACTGGGAAGCAAAAAATGGTTTTTCAACCTCTGGGCTTCTGCCAGTGCGCTCCTTCTGATGCATGATGTCATTTACTGCAACGACCTGCCTCCCTGTCATGGATCTAAATCAAAACTTAGAAAAGCATTGTAATGGGCTTAGAAAGCAAAACGCGAGTAAGTCCTGCTTTTCTTCTGAATTTCTAGACATCATGAGTTATTGAAAGTCATTTTTCCAGAAACTACTAATTGCAATAAAATAAAACTTGCTGTGAAGAAAAAAATAAATTAAGGCACCGGACTTGGTGCTTCTGTAACTTTATTCTAACCTTCCAGAGTAAATTTGGCTGTCACAATTTGCAAATCAAATAAACCAATCAAAATGCCTGAACAGAGTAAGGATGTAAATATTTACTTTTCAATCCACTGAATTATTAAAGATTTCAGAAATGTTTGATCTGGCAATATAAGAGGTAGGACTGAAAGTCAGCCTGCCAATTTGCCGCAAGGGAAAATTGATCAACAACAGAGAACTAAAACCCAAGAGAATTTAGTAAGGTATTATTAATTTAGAACCTTGCTGGGGAAATAAAGTGAAAAGCATCTCTTTTTTCACTGTATAAAAATAAATCCAAAACAAAGTAACAGATACATCTAGAAAATGTAGTTTATAAGCGATTATAAGTGTTTTGTAGTTTAGAAGTGTAGTATATAACTGAGGCAATTGGTGTTAGTGCTGCTGCTGTGTGGAGGCTGTCTCTCTCTCTCTGTGTGTGTGTGTGTGTGTGTGTGTGTGTGTGTGTGTGTGTGTGTGTGTGTATTAGCCAAATGCCTGCATTTTCTCTTTGAGAATATCATTGAAAATACTGTGCTAGAAAGACAAGTGCCCTGTACTTTTAGTCTGTTCCAGCTCCATCTTTGCTGCTAGTTAGTGTATGAATTTACACAGACTTAGACACTTATAGTTACAGATTTGTTTCATTCTTTTATGCATTCTGTTAAGCACCTACTATGTGTCAAGTAGTACGCTGGACACTAAGATTCCATCAGTGAACAAAACAGGTGAAGACTTCTGGCCTTGTAGAACAAGACAAAGGATAAATAAGAAGTATAATAAGGAAGAAAAGTATATTCTGTGTTTAATGATGTTAGTTTCTGTCAAAAAAATCAACACCTGGTAAGAGTAAAACAAATGGAAGCAGGATTTCTGGGTGGAAGGGATTTTAAATACGGCACACCAGGAGGCATTGGTTTTGAGCAGACTTGAAAGTGGTAAAGCTGTAGCCCTATGTGTCTCAGAGAAGAGTGTTCCGGACAGAAAGACAGGCTAATAAAGTGGGAGATGGGAGACGAAGGCTGGGGTTTGCTCAAAGAACCTCAAGGAGGCCATTGTTAGTGGAGGGTAGAGAGAAGGACAGGAGGTCAGACATCCGGTGGGAGTGACGAAAGGGTTGGTTCATCTAGCACTCCATAGGTCATACAGTGATGGTTTCATCTTTCACTGTATAAAATTGAAACATACTGCAGTGTTTTGAGCGCAGGATATTACAAACCTATTGTGCAGAGACTAGAGAGTCAGTGAGCAAAGGTAGAAGAAGGGAGAATTGTTAGATTACTGGACTAGAATGATGGAGGTTGAACCAAAGGAACTGAAGGTGGAGAAATTCTCTGCTTCTGAGAGTTGAGTAGCACCAACAATGTCTCCTGGGTGAGAGAGAGCAAGAGACAGGAGTCAACCATGTTTCTTTTTTTTCCTGTCCTGTGAAACTGAAAGAATGGAATTATAAACTGGGATGGGGAAGAGTGTGAACGGAACAGGATTTGGGGAGAAGAACAAGAGTTTGGTTTGGTAAATGTTAAAGAGATCTAGTGGGGAGCTGAATACTCAAGCCTGGTGTTCATGGAAGACGCTTCAGGTATTGGCACATAGTAAGATTAAATCCACGAGGCTAAAAGAAGCCACTGAGGGGTGACTGTAGATCCAGGAGAAGCAGGGCAAGGCCTGAGTCCTGGAACATCTCAAACTGGAGATGATAAGAGAGAAAAGGAAGTCCCAGCAATGGTACCTGGGAAGAAGCAGCAATGAGCTGGGAAGGAAATGCAGAGCCTGCGCTTAGGTGGATGCTAAGTGAGCAGTCTGTCAAGGCATCAGGAACAGTCTAAAGTAGCAGGTGATGGGAACTGTGGCTAAATACCTGACCATTTAGTCATGTGAAGTTCATTGCTAATCTTGACAAGAGCAGTTCCAGTAGAGATGAGAAAAATTGGAGGCGTGGGTAAGGAGGTCTTATCTGGAGAAGGCTGACCTACAGACAGAGTGGCATCAAAAGAAGTCTTTATTTTAAAATAGGAAAAATAATAGTGTTTATCCTTGATGGGAATGAACTATTAAAGAGTAAAAATATATGTAATGAAGTCAGAGAGACAGACCTGCTGATGCAATGGCCCTGCGGAGGTACAGCACGGATGGGGAGGTCGTGGAACTGGAGGTGCAAGCATGTTAGCAGGCTCAGCTGGACTTGGGGTGCTGGCCATCCCGTCAGGACTTGGTCTTGCTTTGTCTCTCACCTCTTGCTCCTAAATCCGAACGCTAAATGCCATCTTCGCCTAAATGCCATCTTGCCAGCATTGGTAGCGGAAAAGGAGCTCTCTTCCGTTATCCTGACCAAATCTTGGAATTGCCCCCACCGGCCTGGCTCAGGTGACCTCCCCATGCCTGGCACAGTCACTGTGACCAGCAGAGGCAAAGCCAGGATTCAGGGGCAGAATGAGAAAGGACTCACACGCACACGGCGCTGACAGAATCATGTTTTCTTCCGGCAAAAAGAAAAATACAAAGCTGTTAAAAGGTCCTAAATGATGACCCGGGGACACGGCAAGCCGTTTAAGGGAGCCAAACAAATTTGGGCCCTGTGTTCTTTCTGTCTCCTTGCATTGTTGTGATTTAATGTCAAGATCAAAGTGATCTGAGCAGATTTAGACCCTTGAGGAAATCTAGATGAAATCACATGTGGAGAAAAATGTAATTATCTTAGAGGGAGACTTTCTTATGACAATTTTAATTAAGCCAATTATTTTTTAGAAATGTAGATGCCCTCGTGGTGGCCAGGACCATCTTTCAGTGGTGTTCACTTGTGCTTTGTGCCCTTGAACAGCTACGTCCTTTGTCTTTAAGTCTTGAGTAAGAAATAGGATTCCTCTTTCTGTAGTTTCAGCCGCTCCGAAGTTGATGGCCTTCATGATGCGTCACTTTCCCGATGGCCACAAGGGATGGCAGTCATGCCGTTTCTAATAACTAGAGGGTACACGTGATTCTTCTTCTTCTTCTTCTTCTTCTTCTTCTTCTTTTTTTGTATTTTAAGTGTCAACCAAGATCATATTCACTTCAATTTTTTTTTCACTTCCCTGACATTGCAAAGTGAGTGTCTACAACCAGTACTAAATACTGGTGATATTTATCTAGAGATAAATTTATCTAGAGACTCTCATTCTTTAAGTAACACTGAAAAAATTCTTTGGATATATTTTTGGGATAAACTATAACACTACAGGCAATGATAGTTGTACAGTTATTTCAAGGATAAAGAATTGAAAAAGGGGTGATTTTAAAAATGAGATCGCTACACATTAAAATCATTTTAAGAATAGTGTATATGTACCACATCTTCTTGATCCAGTCATCAATTTTTGGACATCTGGGTTGCTTCCATACCTTTGCTATTGTAAACAGTGCCACAGTGAACATATGGGTGCATGTATCCTTTTGGATTAGTGTTTTGTGGAATACTATTCAGCATTTAAAGAAGATAAACACATGCAATTTGCAGCGACATGGATGGAATTAGAGGGGATCATACTCAGCAAAATAAGCCAGAAAGAAAGAGAAAAATATCAAATGGTTTCACGTATAACAGGACTATACGTGGGGGGAGGAGGGGAAGATAAAGGCACAAAATGGAGTAGAAAAGGACACAAGGGACCACAGAGATGGATCACGGGTGAATTGGTGGTGGGTTACCTAAGGGGAATACAAAATGTAAAAGATAACATCATTTTAAAAGTAAGCAATTTCTCATCTACATCAAAATAATTTCTGTAATATTGGGAAGGTTTACTTATCCTCTGTAAATCTTTTTTTAGGTTTTGTTTCAAAGGATATTGAAATATTTCATCTCACTAGATAACTTTTAATAAGTAATGCAGTACATAAAATTGCTAGTGGAGTTTTTGTCATTCAGTAGGCACCGGATAATTTTTGTTTGCTTGTTTGTTTCCTTCCGGTTCACAGCAACACCCATTCCAGAAGCAAGCTGATGTTTCAGCTTCTGATGTTTCAAAGTGGTAGGAAACAGGTGCAGGGTATGCAGCGCTTAGTGGTCATTCAATAGCCAAATTTTTTAAAGCCCAACTTTACTGTGCTCATAATTCTTGATTTGGAGTCAAGAACAATCATTGTTTTATAATTCAAAAACTAACAACTGCTGTCCACTCACCTGCTTGCTGTATGTATGTGAGAAAAATCAATGGGCACTTAATATGCTTCTCAGATTTGAGTCTGATAGCAGTCAGTACTACATTTCATTAAAAATATCTCATAAATGGGGAGGGTTTTTATTTTTTAAATGTGAATTTTCTGGCCGTGAGATGAAGGGTCAAGAAATGTTTCTGTTTGAAAAGATTTATGACACTTGGTTGTGCTGAAGTCTTGGTAACGAGGCCGAGGCAGGAGGAAAAGCAGGAGGAAAAGGAAGATGCACTGGGGCGAGGAAGCATGGGGACAGGCTCTTTTTCGTTTTATGGGTCAGGTGTCAAGCTCAAAGCGGATGGCGCTGTGACAAGTCCTCTGGTCGCACAGCTGTGTTTCCAGCGATGTTGAATATATTGGCACACTAACAGCATCATTAGGATGTCCAGCAGCTGAAAGGTTTAGTTAATAAATAAGTGATAATATTAACTCTTATTTTGTTTGGTAGCAATTCGGAGTTCACAATTTGCTGGAGTCAGCTGCCATTTTCTTCATTAAGAAAGCAAATATGAGGTCAGGTGGGTTGGCGGTGGGGTGCTCTGGCCAGTGAAGTCTCACTTCAGCTGCTGTTACATTTTCATTTCATGTTGCCTTTGTCCCTACCTGTTGTTGAAGACAGGTGCTGTGAATGCACCAAATTCTGCATGTCTCCATCAATGTATTTGCATTTTCCAGATTACTGTTCAACATTTGTTTTAAAATTAGAACAAGCATAACACTCCATCACACGCTTGTACTAAGTGTAGCTGCAGAGCCGCACAGCTTAAAAGAAACCCAGTGGGCATCTTTGCATTCCCTGTGGCCGACTTACCCACTGCAAGGACTTGGTGAAGCCTAAGAACATCTGAATTTCCATTACTTTACCTGTGTACCTTGTTAATGACACAGCTTAATTTGCATATCAGTAGTACCTCTTCACCACAGGTGAGAAATTGAAATGTTCAAGGTCAATTAACTGCAAATGTTTCGAGCTGTAACAGTGAGCTATGCTGGGAAGAGGGAGCAGACAGTGAGAGGTCCCTCTTCCTCCTGATGAGAATTGATGGTCCAATTTCTAACTCACTAGAATCACACTGATTTCTTTTTTCCTTACTGTGCTTGTCTTGTGCTCACTTTTTTAAACAGTGATCTTTAGAGGTGTGTCACAATGTCCGGGAAATAATACGAAATTTCATATTAGAAGGATGTATCCACATTAACTACTGACTTTAGACCATTCAAATTCACTAGAGGGAGCAAAAAAGCAAAATAGTGTTTTCTCAGAGTATAAGCAGGTATAGATACAACTCCAAATGTAAATATGTCAGGATAAGATGGTGACTGACGAGGGGCATTTCATTTACTCTTTCTCAATTTTTCTATGTAAAAAAAAAATAATTAAAAACACAGAGATAGGTAGTTGCAGCCATAAAATGATCACAGTGCTTGGTGTTTATATCGGATCCCAGAGAATTTAAACTTCCAAACTTCTAACACCCTCCACTAGAGCAGTAAGGTTAGCACTGTGACGTAGAGGGAGGTATTTACCCATTCAACCCCCACTGGGTGTTCATACTTCAGAAACATGGTCTTGATAACTAAAGGGAAAAGAGATGGCCCTGTTGCCTGGTGGGCCAATCCTGAGGTTCCCCAGCCCCTACTAGCACCATCTTTTCTACACCCCCCAGGAGCTATCTGTTCTGATTTATGTATCATAACAATTTGGAAGGCACTGTTGTGTCCCAGGTAAGAGCTCTCTGTGGATGAGGTCAAGGTGTTCAGACTCTTTGTTTGTGGCTGTCATCTGTATAGCAGACTGCTTTGAGAATTACTAGTGACGCCTTCACAGAGTGCCTGACACAAAGTACTCTCACTTCAATAAATGTTAAGTAATAGAGTAGAGGGATAAGTGGAAGAGGATGGATGGGGTTTCATCACATCTGAAGAAATGAAATATGCATAAAGAGTTCGCTGAGATTTAAAAAATAATGCTATGGGAGCACTTCCCACTGAGGGCTCCAGAACTCCCCAAGTTATTTGTGTCAAGGTGCTATTTGAGGTGTTCTTCATATCATGTAAATTCTCTTCATTTACTTAATATGGGTAATATTCTGATGGAGTAGCAGGTCCCCCCTTATGGACAGCTGAGACTGCCTTGATTAATAAGTACCAGGTCCCCAAATTCAGCCCCCCCGACCCATGTCTACCAATAAGCTTAAAATACGACGATATTGTGCTCTGACTTAGATGCAGTGGATGGTGTTGGTGACCAGGAGAACTCTACCCATCTAGGTTACTGGCCCATTCGTAGATCCTTCAAGGCAAATAACAGAAAATTATGGGCACCCCTAACAAGAAATTGCTTGTGTATAAATATTTTGGATCCAAAGAAAGGGGGAACATTGTACTTTTACTATGATGGAGTGGAAAACTTTTTTAAATAATGACTGCCTCCAAAAAAAGGAAATTTCAGAGAATACCTAGTAGTGCCCCGTGGGGTGGTTCCTCTAGGTCTCATGGGCTTAATAGTGGATGTTTAGTGGGCTTGGCTTTTTTGGAGGACTGGTATTGGAGGTTTTATAAAGCAGGGCACAAATCAAGGCGAATGCTTGAGTGAAAACTGTATCTAAATTAAAGATAACCTCTTATTTAAATTTCAGGTCTTATCATCAAGATAAGACCTTCAAGGTGGGTGGCAAAAAAATGGGGGAGAGAAAATGTGATGTAATGATCTTATTTGGGGTGCATTTTAATAGCTATTGAATGTTAGATAATTCTGAATTAAAGAGTGTGTTAAACCATGTTTCATGACTTTTGTAATGATCTATTGCTTACATAGTCAGCAAAGTCAATATTACCTTAAATAAATAGACCCCCAAAATAAAGAAAGCATTATTGTATTAATTGGAAAGAAGGAAACCCCTTAATGAGACACACAATGAGTGCACCTATAATTTTCTGAGGTGTGTTAGAGTGAAAAAAAAAAAACAAACATGATAAATTCTGCTCTACCCATACTTGAATATTCAGCAGGCTCCTCCTTTTCACTTCTGAGTGCTCAAGCACAACTTGCTCTGTGATCTCTTCCCAGTTCTTCCCTCCCTCATCTCTCACTGACACGCCATCCCCAGAGAGGGTGTGTCCTGGTGAATTGACTGGGAGAGAGGGGGTGCTCATTTGTGGAGTTTGCCAGGTTCTGTGGTTTAAATACTCTCACTATGACCAATTGCGGAGATGGCTGTATTGAATCATCAGCTTACAGAATTCCTTAAAATGTCATCACCTCTCACGCTCTAGAGAGTCAGCTCCTTGGTGCCACTAGGTAGAATTCTTCGCCATTCATGGCTTTCTTATTCTCTGCCTTGCTTCGCCATTAACATTTTTCACAGCGTATTTCAAACATGCTTTTCAGTGTTTTTTCCTCCTAAAAGATTGTAAATGCAGTGAGGGCTGAAACTCTTCATTTACTTCCTTAGAATTCCTAGGCTTAATGATGCAGTTATTTCTCCAGGGATTCCACAGAGGATCTGACATCACAGGTAGTTTTCTGCTTCCTCTGTACTCTGAAGTTGTTCCCTAAAATCCAGACCAGTCACTACCCAGTCATGCATGTGAGCATGAACATGCCAGTTCCAAGTGCTGGCAAGAATTCCTACCTATCAAATTAAGCACTTTGAACATTCAGTGAGTTTAATCTTAATTGAATTAACCTCCCAGTGCCATGAGGTTATGACACTTAGAAATGAAGGTAATTAACATAGGTTCCATCCATTCACTCCCAATTCGCATCAGATTCATGCTTTCTATGAGAAGTTTCATGGTTTGGAAATTTGGTTTTCTTAAGTTCCATAGAAGAATGCAGACTAACTAGCATTTCCACTCCACTAACATAGATCTTTAACTAATTCTTTGCCATTTTTCTTGTGCTTCTATTTTGAAAAAAGGAGCTGGTGGTTGGTCTCCACTTGTGTCCAACAAATACCAGTGGCTACAGATTGACCTTGGAGAGAGAATGGAGATCACCGCTGTGGCCACCCAAGGGGGCTATGGGAGCTCCAACTGGGTGACCAGCTACCTCCTGATGTTCAGTGATAGCGGCAGGAACTGGAAACAGTATCGACAAGAGGACAGCATCTGGGTATGTTTCCTTAACAGAAGGCTTAGTCACTCAAGACATCTTTGTTTACCAGTCTCTTAATCAAAGTTGAAAAACAGAATCTTCAGAATTACTTAAAAACATTTTCCAACAGAAAATACATTAATTGTCTAATGTATTTTGAGGAATGATTTATGAAAATACTAAAGGTGAATGTTTCACAGAAATCTCAGAATTTGAAAAAAATAATTAGTCCACTAAATAGTATGAAATTCTGAGGAAAAAAACCGCATGAGGATTTTCAAACTTTTAGTATTTCAACAGCATAATAGCATTACGTTATCTTGACGGCTGGCCGAAAGAATTTATGCCTTTTATTTCCTCTGAGATATCTCCCTCTATCTCCAGTATATGGAGGATTTTATAGATAATATTTGCAGTATATACATACAGTAGGTCCTCATTTAAATTGTTGCCAGAGTCTTGGAAACTGAGACTTTAAGTGAAACAACATAAAACAGAAACCAATTTTACCATAGGCTGATTGACATAAATAAGAGTGAGGTTTGTCCAGCATCTTTCTGCTCACAAAAATATCACCAAACTCCTAAATAAAGACCTCAGACACCTCTAGTATTGAGCAATCATTTGTATTCATTCATTCATTTTTTTACAGCCCACTTACTCCAGTTCAAGGTCACAGGTGGTCAGAGTCTCCCCCTGCAGCTCAGGGAGCAAGGTGGGCCCCATCCCTGTCCGGGATGCCATCCCAGGGAGGATCACACACACCTCTCTCCTATGGGGACAACTGAGGCACTCCAGTGAACCCCATATGCCCACCTCTGGGATGGGGGAGGGACCAGAGTGCTTGGAGGACACCCACTCGGCATGAAGAGGGCACACTCCATCCACACAGTGACCGTGCTGGGGAGTGACTTTTTTTTTATTCTCATTATTATTGTAAGGAAATCACATTGAGCAAAATGATGTTAATTGACCTGCTGTATGTATATTTATATATATGATAAATATTTACATCATTCTTTATGCTTTTTAAAGTGCGTGTGTAAAAGACTGTGCAGTTTGGAGAGCCTCTCCTATAGGAGAGGCTGGTGAGGAGGCATGTTTATCACAGGCGTGGTCTTTCTTTGTAGTTGATTGATTGTATTTAAAACCTGATGGAAGAAGGAAGCAAAAAGAAGTTTGCTGGGTAGTGAATAGTATTTCTTTGTCAGTGTAGAAAAGTATTGGTTTGGATCTTATTTGGGCCACAGACAATATACTGCAATCAAAGAACCTTTTTTTTCTTTTTCTTTTCCTCTGGTTGAGCTGCCGGAACCAGAGAAAATGAGTAACTTAATGAAGCATCATTCTTAGCACACAGATAATTTGGAAGCCTATTTGGGCACATAATGATAATTTTGTTTGATCAGTCAATTGCCTCTCTTTTGAAACTTCCTAGAACTCTGTTACACGTTAGAAACTCACTGAAGAAGTCTGTGATTTAGTCACCTCTAGATCGCTAAAGCACTGGTGGCCATTTAGTACCCGTTTATTGATGTAAATTGAATTGAGAAGTCCTACTCTTTCTCTAGAGAAAACCGCAGTCAGTCTGGAAGAAGCTGCCTACAAGCATTTTTAAGAAAAGTTTCCTTAACATCCAAAGCAAGTTGCATCTAAGAGTGAGAAAAAGATGAATATTATGGTTGAATTAATTACATGAAAACCATTAAAATTAGGGATAAAATAAACAATAATTGTGAAGCAATAACAGTGAAAACCTAATGAGGTATTTATTTTTAACTAGGTGTTTGAACTATCTTTTACTCTTTTTCTAAATTAGGCATTGGATTTTAAACCACATAAGTAGTGGCTAATGTGTGTCTCTATTTAGCTCTCTTAAGTAAGATGTATGTTTTTGACATTTAAAAAAATGATAGACCAACCAGGAAAGTTATTGTTTTTCCATTAATCAAGCTGGAGGAAAGCCAGACATCAGCAGTGCCATTTGTCTTCCTG
The DNA here is from genome assembly GCA_004024925.1 of Scalopus aquaticus. Classification (NCBI taxonomy): domain Eukaryota; kingdom Metazoa; phylum Chordata; class Mammalia; order Eulipotyphla; family Talpidae; genus Scalopus; species Scalopus aquaticus. The sequence goes on from PVIJ01008093.1 coordinate 18,104, forward strand.
TTTACTCCTAAAAAATATGATGCCCAGCATAAAATAGTGGCTTGAATGATATTCTTACCAATCTGGACTGATTAAAAGGCAAATGGGATCTATCACAACTACCTGTCAAGGTATTATTTTTTAGATTTGCACTTCTCTTGAGTGTGTGCACCCTGAAAATACTGTACCTTCACCTCAGCATCCCCAAATTCTAATAATATCTGGTAAGTTGCAGGCAAATGCTAAATTTTGACTGCATTGTTAAGGGAATGAATGATTAAATAATTGTACTTTCTCTGGGGTACTTTTATGAGTAACAGTAATTAAAAGTGACTCCTCCTATCCCCATCAATTCTTCCTTTTAGTGCATTTATGTCGGACTGGTTAGAAGTAGCACACCTAGAGTTAGGGCAGGGCATTTCTCTCTCCCTTATAAATTTTGAATTTTTTTTTTTTATGGGAGAGGGTTTATCTTCTCCATCTTTGGATTTATGGTATTCCACAATCAACGTGGCACATGGCTTGTTGAGTGAATTAGTGGGGGGAAAATAACTGCAGATGAATGAATAGTTTTGAGTACATTGATATTCTAATTTGTACCTTACTTCATACAAATTTCTGGGAGGTATTAAAAGAGCGCATGTTAAGTCATTGAAGCACTAGAGCACATCAGAACAAACCAAAGAGTGATTCAGAGGAGCACACAAATGTGGGATATAGACTCCTAGAGATTTAGAAGTTTGCAGAATATAGAAATCACTTTAAAGTGAGCTTGTCAAAAAAGTGTTACATGGGTAAGGAACAACAACAACAACAAAAAACATTACAACTTAGATTCTGGAGAGGATAACTTAGATATGGAAGAATTATCCCATGAAGCTCAAAAGTGTGAATAAAAGCCTAGATATTTCCAGAGATATGTTTTCCCACGTAATAACCAGGAGACTTCTAGTGGAAATGGACTCACACACACACATGCACATTACTTGTTCTCTTCAGGAAGACTGCAAAATTCTGTTCTGCTCTGTTAGTTAATTCTACTCTGAAGGCCACTCCCCGTCTCTGAAGGTACAGTTGCTGAAGGAGGAGCACTGAGCCATGGGGAATTAGGCTCTGGCTCCTGTCATTTTTGACTGTAATATCGTAGATCCCTTCAATTTGGAGATTTAGCCAAAGAACAATTTTTAATTGATACACTTAGTAAGGATTTTAATCCTTTGTTACATTTTTAAGTTTGTGTATCCTGACTTTTTTTATATTCTTTGCCCAATTTTCCTAGATATTATGAGATGTATACAAATGGTGCATCATGCCACTTTCCTTTAAGAGATTCACAGCCTGCTCCAGATGATACCAATAAGTCTGTGAGAGTCAGGAAGCACAAAGCCTAGTCCTAGTATGCAGTGGGGAGAGGAAGAAAAGGCAATTGTTACCAGTTTATAAAGAAATAGAATGTTGGGCTGGGTGGAAATGCTGCAGTGAGATTCTCCTTCTAGCACTAGGTGGGACAAGGATCCTGTCTGCCCAAAAGAATTCTCACAAATAACCTTTAAAAAATATTTAGTTATTTATGCATACAAGAACTGGGGTCCAGGCCAGAGGTGTGGGGGGATGAGAGGATTCACCAGAGACAGAGTGGAAGCAGAACAGGCGGATCTACTGAAATACACTGCTGAGGGGAGCAGTGGGCGAGACGGGAGAGGTCTGCTGCACCGTGTGGGAAGCTCCCTGGCTGGGGATCAAACTTGTGCTGTAGTGGCTGTAGGTAGCTTCATAGCACTGAGGCTTAACCCCTGGTACCACCAGGGAGGCCCACAAATAACTTTTAAAAAGAAAGAAAGAAAAGTATTTTATTTATTATCTACACAGGTCATTTACCCACTTAATAGAGGTATGCAATTAACAGATACATGTTTTTAAAAATTAAACTTTCAAACATTTTCTTAGAATAAAATTTATGGTCCAGTGTTCATAAATGCAATTTATACAATGTAGAATGCATGGCTTATATAAATAGTTTATAAAAAATCAAAAAAGGCCAGCCACTGAAACTGCTCCACTCAGCTGGAAGACAAATCAAAACCCCTTAACATCTACCATCAAAAGACTTTTCAGTCAGTTCATTGAAAGAGATTGAAAAAGTGCATGTAAGGTATAATTTTCACCCATTTAAGAACAATTGCTAAAATATCATGAAATTAATGTCTTAAGAACTGTTTAAAATAGATCAACATACGCAGTTACTTTACAGCTAAATTACCCACATTGTCTCTGATACACATCCAAGATTATTTAAGTAGATGTGATTTAATAAGGAAACATAGTTTATTTCTTACAAACTTCATTTTACCTAATTAAAAAAAAACAGCGTATTTCTAAAGTTAGTGTATCTTGGTTTTTATTTTTTAATTAGGAGTGTCTAGTGTCACATTTTGAGTTTGGCTAGTGAAGACCTGGAACCTTTGTGACTTAGTAGAACATCGACTAGATAGAAGCACCACCTGTCATAAAATATTCATGCCACTTTTATCACTGTAAATGTTTGAATTGTCAACTCTATAAGCCAGCCAGGGCAGAACCACTGCCAGCAAAGATTTTATTTTAAGTTTTCCTTATGAACTTCCCTTTTCCCACACAATATACACATGTTTGGTTAGTGTGAATACAGTAAATACTTTTTTTTCCCTACCACCATACTTTATACCCTTTGATTCTTTCTTCCTACCCTCTCCCTCTGCAGCACAAATTACTTCATTTATTAGTGTCCACTAATCTTATGTGTATTATTTTGTAGTTCTGACTTGCTTTACTAAGCATTATCATTTTACCTTGTTCCATTTTGCTGTAAATGACAAGATTTTGTCTTTCATTGTGGCTGAATAGTATTCCATTGTGTAGATAGAACACATGTTCTTTATTTATTTTTTTTTTTTTTGTGTAGGAGAACTGGGGTGTAGGCTAGATGGGCAGGGGGTGAGAGGATTCATCAGAGACAGAATGGGGAGCAGAACAGGTGGACTTATTGAAATACACTGCTGAGGGGAGCAGTGGGCAAGACAGGAGAGGTCTGCTGCGCCATATGTGGGTCAGCTCCCTGGCTGGGGATCATTGAACTCAGGCCGCAGAGGTGAAAGTGCCGAGACTTAACCCCTAGGCCACCAGAGAGGCTCCCCTGGAACACATATTCCTGATCCTGTCCAACTTAGGTTGTTTCCATGTTCTATCTTATAAGTAATGCTACAATAAACATTGTATAGCACATAATCTTTTGAGTTAATGGTTTCTAGTTCTGTAGCTAGATGCCCAAGAGTGAGATTGCTTGGTCATACCATTTTCCTGAAAAAAGTTTCTTACATGTGTGTATTCCAAGTCAAATACATGCTAGGGGCTAGGGGTTGGGAGGGTCAGTTACTGGACACCTGAGGATGCTGAGGTGCAGCTGTGGAGTTGCACTGTGACCTTGATGGACTCCCCTCCTTACAAAGGGCATCCTTCCTAGCCCTTTCGCTACGTTGAGCCCTTATTTGAGTAGCCTTAGCCTAAAATATTAAAGCACAATGTCATGTATGTCAACATGTTAAGTCATCAAGCTCAATGCATTACAGTACTTGCCCCCCTCCGTGAGCAGACGCCTACAACATGCCTCAAACTCCGTGGCCTTTGAAGACTGCCTCTGTTCTTATGCCAAAAAGACACTTTTAATGAATGTCTGCATTGTTTGTCTGTATCCAGGAGATATCCTGTTTATATTTCTGTCCTCTTTTCATATGAATTCTCCACTTACGGAAAAATGATCAACCTACAAGTGCATGGCTGAAAGGTAGCAGCCTTTAGGTTTTTAAGGTGCACTGGTTACGAATCAGAACAGCCAGTTTGCTGGGCACTTTTTCTGTCAAATCATGTGGTTTACTTTACCTCGTTGCATCTGTGCCCATCTCATGGCATGTTATGTCAGCCCCTTCCTATAAACTTCTCTGGGACATACCTGTATTGCAGTTTCATATCAAAATGTAATGTACAAGAAAATAGACATGAACTCCTGAGAACACATACACATCAATATAGGATAAATGGTTATATTGCTTTCTATTTTGCAAACTGACCTGCTTCTAAGCAAGTGAAATAAAAATTGCTTGAGGAGAGTGGTTAGAGCCAGCAGGAGGCTTGCCTTGGTGCCTTCTTCAGAATGCAAGCTCACGTTTAACAGCGTTCTGAAATCGTCAACCAGAGAATAATGTGTTTTCAAAACACTTTCGAATTTGTCTCCCGCAGTCTACCATGTGGCAGCTCAGCGATGGCTCTGTCCCCTCCTGTCCATTCCCCCTTGTCACCACTGTGACGTGATGTTGTAGATGTCCTCCTCTGCTCTCCTCACCCCCCAGTCTCAGGGAGCCACTCTTGGCATTCTCCAGTCTGTCAAGAAAGTTTTCTTCATTGTTCCCAAACGTATCAAGTATGTTTCAATCAGAGGTAAGGATAGAAAAATACAGGAAGCCAGAGAGGAGGAGATAAGATTGGAGTAGATACAATTATGTTCCTTAAAAGTCTAAGGGAATCATTTTACCACTTTTTAAAAAGATAATTGTTTTGTCTTCACAACTTAATTTTTAAAATCAGGAATTTATCTTTCTATAAATAAATACCTAGACAATAAAAGAGCATACATATCCTAATATGTATATACTCTTAACCTAGAACCAAAATGAATAAATGTCAAGGGAAAAATTAAAATCCATTCTATATAATTTAAAATATATACATAATATATATGAAAATAATATTTTGACTAAAGGACATAAAAAGACTTGACTAAATGAAAAGACATTTTTTTGAATTGAAAATAATATTAAAAAGTATTCATTCTACCTAAAATAACCCATAAAAATGAAATTCTGAATTTCACATGTAAAAAGCATATAAGCATATAAGAAAATAAGCTAAGTTACAGAAATAATGGAGAATCTGCATATTAGAAAAATTTCATAAATCTGTATTAATTAAAACACATTGATACTGGCAAATTAAAACCTCATAGAAGAACAAAATAGAATATCCATTCTAATTCTAAATATACTTAGGACTTTGCCTAGGATAGATGTTGCATTGAAAATATGTGGGAAATGAATATGAAGTCATTATGGAACTTGGTGGGCATAGCTTCTAGAAAAACAAGAATTTAATGGAAAAATAGGTTCTAGATGAATTGGATATTTAAAGCAATGTGGATACAGAGAAAAAATATTAAAAGAAAACTCAGGACAATGTGTAAATAAACACATAAGGTTGAAAAAAAGACTGTCTTTTTAAGCAAGAGAAAAAAATCCAGATGTCATAAAGGAAAAGATGAAAACCTAAATATTTAGAAAGCTGCATGAAAAAAAAATAGCACAGACAACTTTAAAATAGAGTTTAAACTGGGAGATATTTTTAGCCTCAGTGACCACAGTGTCCACTTTATTCACCAGCATCTTGGGTTAAGACCTCTGTTCAGCCTGATGACTGAACAGACTTCATTCTACAACAGTTTTACTTAGATTGAAGAAAGGACAAAGGACAGACAACCACAGGCCCGTGTGTAAACAGCATACATTCAGTTATGCCCAACAGCTGCTAAATATCCCAACGGTTCCATAAACATGATCACCCTGGACAGGACTGAGTGGGTGCGACCACCACAGATGAGGGGGCTGTCAGAGCCCCAGTGCCCCAGGCTGGCAGCGTTTATACTCTGCTAGTGGCTTGCTTCTTTAGAGATACTTGCCAGCCCCATTCCCCACTGTCCCTGCCCATCAGCCCCACGCCACTCCCTGGTTACAGGTTATGCCTGCAGTTCCTGATTTTTTGTTGCACATTTGAATTCTGATGCCCAGGCAGCACCCATCCCAATTAAATAGTATTTGGGGATGGGCGCCCCGGGAGGGATTTTAAATAATAGACCTGGGTGAGTCCAGTTTGCCGCAAAGAATTGGATCCATTAGCTTACTCAGTAAACAAACTTGGCAACAAGTATAGATTCTTAGTTCAGTGCAAAATATAATAGGGAATATGTATCATCTTGGATCCAGCTGTACATTTCTTGAGTATGTGTTGGGAGAAGGACTTGACTAAAGATGGTTTGTGGTTAACTTTGTTGATGGGGGCCATGAGATTTGAAGCCACAGTCCTAAAACTTATACAGTATTTTAAACCAATGGTAAATCAGTAAATTTCACTAAAATAAAATGAAAACAATCTTTTAAAAAAAATGATCATCGTAGGTAAAACAAAAAACCCTGTAAACCAGATGTTAACTATTTCCTTCCAATGGGGAAGACTCAGTTTCCTTAATATATAAAGTAGTGCTGTTTGGTGTGGTGGACACTTGTTTTACAGAGCTATTTAAATTTAAAATTCAATTAATTAACCTGGAATAAAAGTAAAAATAATTTTTTTAAAGATTTATTTATTTATGCATACAAGCTGGGGTGTAGGCCAGAGGTGTGGGGAGTGAGAGGATTCACCAGAGACAAGAGTGGGAGCAGAATAGGCAGATCTACTGAAATACACTGCCGAAGGGAGCAGCGGGCGAGGCAGGAGAGGTCTGCTGCGCCATGTGGGAATCTCCCTCACCGGGTATCGAACACGTGCTGCAGAGGCTGCTGATAGCTTCATAGTGTTGCGCTTAACCCATTGTGCCACCAGGGAGGCCCTAAAAATAAAATCTGTCAGTCATACTAGTTACACATTGTGTGCTCTAGAGCTATTTTTAGCCAGTGGTTACTTTATGAGACAATGTATTTATAGAACATTTCCATCATCACAAAAATTCTGTACGATGGCATACGTGTAAGACATTCTTTAAAATTAATAATAAAAAGTAAAGCTTTTCTTTTTTTTTAAAGGAGACAGAAATGCAGCATGGTATCTAATCTTGGCTGATATTATGACAGAATACAAAATCACCTTAGTTCTGACACTAAATTGGTCTCTGAGTCAGTGCCCAGTCAGAAAATCAGAAATTACTCCTGGCATCCAAAACTCTGAAGTCATCAAAAGAAATTGGTCACAGGTGATGGAAAAGCCACCAGCCAAATGGGAGGTGGTGTGGCGGCTCAGAGCTCAGCAAGAGCCAGAAGGTCCTGCAGCTCCTGGAGCTGGAGGGACAGTGAGGAAGTGGGAGTTTAAAGGGCCTGGAGGCCGCATTTCCAGTGGTTGCTGTGGCAGAGGTAGCTTGGTGGGGGATTATGGATGCTGGGCGTGTCCAGTAGGAGCAGGGGCTTGGTGGAAGACTCAGCTGCTCTGAGAAGCCTTCTGAAGCAGAGCAAAGGTAGAGAGAAATCTCTGGCTCCTCCCATCCTTTCACACACCTCTCCCCGCTCTAAGCCTGCTTCTGTGCAAGTCTTGGATTCTCGGGGTACGTCATTTCACCTGCCCGAGTGTCAGGACACAGCAGGGAAACAGCGTTATGTGATTCTAAATAAGGTGAGCAGATGACAGCCTGGTCCTTAAGAAGGTGTGTTAATAGCATCACACCTCTCTGAGCTGCTTTTCCTTTGCTTACAGCATGAGGGTACAAGTGGAATGCCAGAGTTAGTGATGTCTCATTCCCTTTCAGTTGTAAAACTGCATGTTCCCATAAAGGGAAGATCAATAATATTCTGATACTGAAGAAAATGAGATCTAGATATTAAGTTCCCACCCCAGTTCACAGGACTCACATCACATTTATAAAGTTTCATGATTAGATCTCCTCCACCTTAGCTCCCCCCCACCCCATGCTCATGAGTCTGGCAAAGCTAGAAAAGGACAGAACAGTCTTTCCATTCTCCAAAAGAAGGGAGTCCATGGTGAAGGTGGCCCCCCATACTGTCGTTCGAAGCATAGATTTGTTTTTCATGTGGGAAAAGCAGCACTGCTCTGCTCCTCATCAGACAGTTTGCAGGTGAGGGCCGAGGCCCAGGTGGAAGAGTCTGTATGTGGGTGAATCAGTACACATCTCTTGTTGCTTTGGGGATGGGGCGTTGGACACATTTGGTGTACAAAGAACAGTGTGCCGCTGTATTTTATTGAAATGTTTTTCTAGGCTGGCCGACCCGATGGGCCTGTTCAGCTCTACAGACGTGGCACATTTTAGTGATAGCCAGCCCCTGCACCACTGATCCTGCGTCAGATGCTTACTCATCACTCGTGGCACATTCACCAGGTTTCTTTCCTTTCCCACTTCTCTTCTGGGTCACGCTTCTCGTTTATCTAAGGCGTCTTGCCAAGCATGTCTCAGCGCTTCCCTTCCAACTCAGGGCCTTCCGTCCAATCGCTTTAAAGTACCCCCTGCCCCGGCTCTTTTCCAATATTTACTAACTCATCCCCAGGGTCTGATTTCCAGTGACATCTACAATAGTGTTATTTCCAGGGCGTCTTTCTCGATTAGTTTTCACGGTTTGTAGAACCTTAATCAGCTGAATTTCAACTCACTCATCTATTTTTCATTCTTTTTCACTCTACTTATGTATTTCTCTTTATTCCAAATTATAGAGTTGACACAAATAAATACCCAAACGCTACCAGCTAAAACACATATACACTGTCTTTATTAAAAGGCATAAGCATTTTTTAATTAAGGCCATGAATTCCTAGGAGGTAGAAACACCATGCTTGTTGCTAACGTGGTTCAGAATAGCTATCGATGCTACCCTGGTGGTGTAAGGAAACATTTTTGTGATTACTTCAAATCCAAAATACAATAATCTGGTGATGTGTGTGTTGACTTATAATGCAGTGGCCTGGGTGTGTACTGAGACATGCATATCCTTTCTGATATTTTGTATAAATACATAAAAGGATAGCTCTTAGTCATAAACCAGGACTTGAACCACATGACTTTATCTGTCCAGGTTCCCAGCTGCCCTTAGGCATCAAATTTCTAAGTTGGCATTGTCTGAGATTTTCTCTTTATATCGTTATCTGCATCTGACTCTTATCAGAAATGTTCACAAAGAGTATTTCTTGGTGTGACTTAGAAGAACCATGCTTTAGAAAACATTCGAGTGTTAGGTCCAGGAGTAGCTGTGGGGATGAAAGCAGGAAGCAGGAAGGAAAAATGTGAGGCAATATTCCGCAGAGCTGTGTGTCTATAAATCAGAGAGATGCATTTCCAAAGAAATCGTATTTGACTTGTATTCTGCAAATGAAATTTTTATTTGGCTTTGAACTCCTATCTTCTATTCTGTATTTCTTATTGTTATTATTAATCTCTCATACTGAAAGGTTGTCTCCCTTTTGGAGTCTTGAACATTTTAAGTACTTAATAATAGGGTTCTTTTTCAATAAGAGCTGGAGAAGAGAAAAATTGCTGCAACAGTGAAAAGAGATCTTCAGGGAGCAATGGCTTTATTGCAGTATGTCAGCATCATAGTGAGTTGGGGTGGGTTGGGGAGTATCAGTTTCATGGGGAAAAAACCAAAATTTTATTTATTTTAGCAAGTTGTGGAAAGTTGTAGAAAATTGTCCCAAGTGCTTCAAAGCTATTATGGTAATAGCAGTTTCATCTTTACACCCTGAAATAACAAAAGGTAAAAAAAAATTTCAACGTGTCACTTGGGAAATAGATTTTCAATCCTTAGATCAGAATAAATAAATAAATAAACAAGTTAAGTTCACAGTGATACTTGTGGTCTTAAAAAATCTGTGTGTCAAAGATGACAGGTAAATACTGAAACTTCTCTGAATTGGAAAGAAATTGGTCTGCCAAATCGCCTTTGTCCTATAAAATCAGACCCTTTGGATGCACACACACACATACACACACACTCACACTCACACTGAATTTCCATTTGGAATGCTCTCATTTTCTTACTTTGTACTTTGAAATTCTTAGCCTTTGAATATTTAATCCACCTTGGTTGAATAAAATATACACTGGATTATAGCACATTTTTAAAAAAGAAATTTTCACCAACAATGAATTATATCTTGTGAGACTGGAAAATGCATTTATTCACAAGGTATATTCCTTCTTTCTCACCCCACATGGGTGAGTCTACACATGGGAGTCTTTTGCCATGAGGGAGGCCCATGGGGCTGCTCCCCTTGGACCACACCTACTGCTCTAGGGAAAGTCCTTATAAATCATCACCTCCTTTTCTCTCCTCCATTGAAATTCACCATCCATAGCCTTCTGGGTTGGAAACATAGTGAACATGACTGGATCTGAAAATCTGAGGCAGGAGCAGCAAACCCCACTGGCACGCTCTCAGTTTGTATGCATACCTACATTGGCTTTCTGGAAATAATGGCCCTGTTTCTCTTGTCGGAGTCAAGAGTGACTTAAATAATTGGAATGTCAAATCAAGTTCAGTTCAAAGCATTGGGGCACAGCACAAAAAAGGAGGAAGAGATGGGGCTGGTGAGTGGTAGTTAAGGTTGTCATCTCTGTCATGAGATGCCTTCCGATGCAGACGCCATCTCTTCTAAGCACTGTGATCCTGGACGGCAAAGTTGTGTTGGCTTCCTCTGCAAAACGGGCATAGCAGTAACACATGCCTGAAAATTGTGTGGAATTTGGCACACAAAATTAGTGTGGAAATTTAATAGAGAAGACGACGAGAAGGTGAGGAGGAGAACGGAGAGATAAAGGGGAGAAGGAAGTGGGGAGATGGACGTCCTGACTTGAACAAAGAGCTAATTCACCTTTCCTCCGCTTTTTTTGCTCTGTTGAGGCCCTCCGTGGATTGGATGACGCCTGCTAGCGCTGGCAAGGGTGATGTTCTTCACTCAGTCCGCTGGCTCACATGCTGGTTTCCTCAGGAAGCACCCTCACAGACACAGCCAGAAATAATGTCTTATCAGCTTTGTGGGCATTCCTTAGCCCAGTAGAGTTGACACATAAAATTAGCCATCACAGATGCCTTTTGCTCTGCCCCATTTTTCACCTAGTAGACATCTAATTAAATCTGAGCCCTACTTTCTGGTCCTCAACAAATCACCCCAGTTCACAGAAGGACATGCAAAATGGGAGAAAAGAAGGCAAGATCATGATTTTTTTCAGAAGTGACTGTGGAAGGCATTTCAGGGAATTTCACGTATCACAAAAGAGAATGAAATTCACAGGAACTTTTACATCTTCCTTCACCTCATCACCATCCAGAGGTTAGTTTTCCCTCTACTTATATCCCCAGTCTATTTATAAATAAAAATTTATTTATAAATTTTAAGTCGTAATTTTTTTTTCTCATTTAAAATTTTTTTCTGGTGTTTGGAGTTAGCTTGATTTTACTTTCTTTTTTTTTAATTTCTGATTTTAGCTGAGTCAATTCCAAAATATGCTTCTTAGTGACTTTGTCTTATTGCCATTCTGACGTGTCCATTGCAGCCAAAAGTCACATTCTAATTACTTTGATGCTGCTTTATCATTCATGTGAAATGCTTAATCATGCTTTTCCTCCCGTGGAACTGTGGTACTGTCTTTTGAGTTACTTCTCAGGTTCTACTTCTGATTCAGTAGTTATGTGCACACACATCAGTTTCAGTCAATACTGACTGATCTTACCTGGTTCTGACCAGGACAGCAGTCCTCATCTTTTCTCTACATGGATTCATAGATGTGTAATATTTTGGCTGCCTGTTCTCTACTTGGGTTAATGATATGTGAAGGATTTCTTTATGCTTAAATTCAAATTTAAAAAGATACACCTAACATCTAGCTAATGGCATACATCTTGATGCCCTTAGGGAGTGAAGTCCTTGACTGAATACATTTGTCTGTCTGGTTTAATGACATCTGCTCAGATGTTTGATACAGGAGGTAAGAATTAGGGCAGGAATGTTCTATTTGTTTTTTGAGAAAAACATTTTATCAAACTCAACAGAGATTTACTGCAGGGTCTTCAGAAACATGCATTTTTTTGTTACTTTTATTTGTGTCTTTTACATTACCGTATATTCCCCGTAGGTTTCCCACCACCAATTCACCCGTGAAAGAAACATGCATTTTAAATGATCCTATGTGTTTAAGACTAAATGACCTACCCTGCAGTGTAATTTGATATGATGTAATGTCTAGAAGGTTTGTGACATCTTATGTGGGGACCAGGTGGGGTTGAGGATGGTGACTGGTATCTCTGATTGCCAAGGGAAGCTGCATCTTTTCTCATATGAGCATTCAGGACTGGTGTTTGAATGTCTTGATATACTCGATGTCTCTCTGTATTACATAATTGATCTTGGGCTTATTGCTGAACACTATAAACTAAATTTCCATGCTTTTCCTTCAGACTGCAAGATTACTTTGATATTAGTGTTGCTACACTTTAAAGGAAAATAATAGGTGCTTTTTTGTGTTATGTAAGTTGTCCGCTTTTACCACATTAAAAAAAAAAATGCTTACCATTATGTGAATAGACTGAAACAAAGTATAACAATAAGATGACTAAGACATGACTTTGAAACTGAATGTGATTAGGGATTTTTTTTCCCTTGAAAACATTCATCCGTTGCTTATTTGTAAGTAGGAATATAATTCTAGCTAGCTGAAGATCTCCGTTCTTACCACGAGACAGCACTTGGAGAGGAATGACATGTACTTAAGCCATCCATAAATATTTAAAGGGTCTGATGATGTAGCAGTTACCAAGGATAGAGCCAGTGGGGGCACAGGAAGTCATATGGATAAGATGCTTCTTCCACACCCCGACATCAATATGTGTGCCTTAGAATGCTAAGAGAAAATTATGACCCATCCTGAACTCAGCTGCTTGCTTTTGAGTTAGATGTCTGCTCCTGTAATTATCATTATATTTTTATTAGTTATTATCACTCCTCGACATTGTCTTATGTCATTTTCCCCAGTGCGCTGCAGCTTTCCCAGATATTTCTATATGCCTTAGACTATTATCATTACTTTTACCTAAAAAATACTCAGGAAGTTAGCAATACTTTCACACTATCTTCTTCAAAATGCATTTCATCACGTGCACTGAATTTTAAAATCTAAAAAATCTTAATGGAAAGGAAATTTTTTGAGTGAGTTGACTTTCTTCAAAACCCAGCAGTCCCTAAAGACATTAGCATAGAGGTCACTGATAGGTCTTTGGAGGGACTCCCTCAAGTTGCCACTTTACACAAAACACAATAACCTCCCTGTCTCCCCAACTCGGTCTTTCCCTTGTTGAGAGATGGAGGGTCCCTCCACTAGGAACCAAAGAAGTGGTGGGAGGAGATAGCTGACGAGCACACGAGGCTGGAAAGCCTAAAAATTTACTGTAGGGTGTTTGGACTCTCTTTCCCCTCCCTTCATGGGATCATTGCTTTCATCTGAGAAACCCTTCCAGGCTGAAGCCATTTTCAAAAGTTAACATGTGATGTGGAGTGACATCACCAGGACTTCGGAGTTAACTCAAAAAGAATTTCAATGGCCAAAAAGGAACAACTGGAACATGAATGAGAAAAATATCAGAAATGGATTGAAACACCATTTGTAGTCTAAAAAGTCCCTTATCCTATCACGATCATGGAAGATGCTAGGGAACCAGCACATTATTCTAGGGAAGCAACACTGGCTCATAAAAAGAAAAACCAAAGATTTTCTGACTTTTTTCTGATTAAGCTGCACCTCAGGGTAACCAGATATTTGATGAGAGGAGGTTTCTTTTAACAGCAGCATTCAATATTTTTAAAAAATGTGAGAAAGAGGCAATAGAATATCACCTTTTTATAATGAAATATTGATAAATACACTTGGAGAACATCAGTGATTGCTAGTGTGGGGACAGTAGACACAGCCAGTACAGGAACCTCCAGATGGATGTGTTCAGTGTGTTCTTCAAAGGATTCTTGTGAAAAAGTCAAACTAAAGTCAAATCAAGCCTCAAAATCTAACTGCCGGTTAATAAGCAGTATAAGAACAGAAGGGCATATTGCCCCATCGATTATTGCTGAGAAGTAATCAGCTTTTTTCAATAAACAGAGAGAAAGAAAATGAAAGGATCATGATCTCGAGGTAAACAGACATTTAGAATAAACCAAATGCAGGCTACATCAATTTTGTTATCCTGATTTGAAAATGATTCGCTGGACATGCACACACACAGGCATATACACTTGGAAGAGATACGCCGTCATGAGAGGATGTTGACATTATGGAGCTACTGTAAACTGCAGGGGTTGAAATTGTGCTTTTGTTTAGGAATCCTCATCCCTGGAAGATGTATTTTGAGATATTTTTACATGACATACTATGTCTGGGACTAAATTGAAAGTAAGCTAGTAGGAAAGAGGCTCATCTGGGAGGGGACCTGTGTAAGGGTGAACAGGATTGGTCATGAGTTAGCAATCCTTGAGACTAGATGTATGACGTTATGGTTCTGTCCTCCTCCTTGAGTATATGTTTGAAGATGTCCATAATGAAAATTTTATTGTCAGATATGTGTTTTCTGCTTTTCAGCTTCATAGTAAAGTGTCCATTCTTATACAATATGATTGGGCTTGCAGTAGGGTGACAATAATGAATGCCATTAGCACAAGTTGAATAGTCATAAGACTCCTGTGAAAGTGGTTGCCTCCATCAGAGCTGAGAGGAGGGGGTTCAGGCCCAAGGGAGGCCAATTCTTACCAAGGAACATTAAGAGTGGAGAAGGAGGTGAGGGGGGTTTGCTGTGGCCAAGAAACAGAGATAGTTAAGAAAAACAGATCCTATGGAGAAGAAAAAGGAGAAGAGTGGGGACAAGAAACAAAAAACTAGAGCAACGGGCTACAGGAATTCAGTTGGAAACCTGTACCTTAGGGAACTATAGTTTGTCTCCACTCTGTGCATGTCCACACATGATCATAAAAGCACACTGCGAGGACTGATTTTGGGGATTACAGATAAATTTTAGCAAGTAGATGAATTTACAAATACAAAAATCTGTGCATAATGGAGATTGACAGTTGTTTACTATTTGCCAAAAAATTATTATATGGGTCAATAGCTCTGGTATATTCTTTCTACAGCTTTTGTAATCTGCTTACAAAACCAGCCTGAAGCAAAATCATGAAGTGAGCACATTTTTTATTCCCCCCACCTTGGAAACAACCTGTTGGTTTCTCAGTGGTACACTTAAGGAAAAAAAAATCTCAATCTATGTATTGTTCTCAGTTAGTAGTTAATAAAGCTAAGATTTAAAATGCAAGCTCCCAAGAGATGTTGGTCTTGTTGACATTAATTTTCCAGAGCCTCATTCAGTCCTGGAAACATAATAGATGCTCAGGAAATATTTAGACAAAATATGTGAATATTTATTATTAATAATATGAATCCTACTATACTAAGCAGATAATGCTCTAGAGATGTTTACATCCTAAATATCAGAACCTATGAATATGTTAACTTACACGGCAAAGGGGATTTCAGGATGCAGATGGAATTAAAGGTGCTCATCAGCTAATCTTAGAACAGAAAGATTACCTTGGATTATACAGGTGGTTCCATTGTCTTCACCAGGGGACTTAAAAGTCAGAGAATGCAGCAGTAGAGAAGATTCAGGGAGAGAGATGGCTATGGAAGGAGGTAAGAGTTATACAGTGTGGAAAAGACTCAATCTCTGTTGCTGATTTTGTAGAAGGAGGAAGGAGGCAGCCATTAGGAGCTGGAGTGGGCTGGGAACTGGATTGTCTTCTAGAGCATGCAAAAAGGAAAACACATCTTGATTTCAGCCCAGTGAGACCTGTGCCAGATTTGTGCTCTACAAAACTAAGATAATAGGTCTATTTTTTTTTTTTTGCAATTTGAAACATTACCGTGCTGTAGAAAATGAACTCACTTACCAAATGGCATATGTGATTTAATAAGTGACATTACAGATTTGAAAAGCCATTCAAACACATAGCAGTGAATAGATGGGTGTCCACTCAGCCATCACAGTGAGGACTGAAACAGGTTATTTTGAGACACTCATTCCCTGTATTCAAGTATCGCTGTAATTTGGAAGCTATTTGTAAAATTGATTGATTGATTTTTGTGAAGCCTTTGCAACCGATAGTCCATCTTGCTTTAGGGCTAAAATATTTGATTTTATCTCACTGTTTTGTCACTCTTCAAGTCTGAGATAAATTATTGTTTTATATACTTATGAATCGCATATACCTTTTCTAAAATATTTTACTTCTATAAAATTTTTATAATGAGACTTTGTGATAAAATATGGTTAAGATCAACTTCACAGTATGCACAGTATGAAAAAAAATTGCCCTCTGAAACTTCAGAATTAATGTTCATGAAATAACCTAGCGAAGAAGTAATGAAAATTAATGTTGTTTTGAAAACCACTGAACATGGACAAACTCCTGATTGCCTATTGTCAGTCAATGTGATTTACTAGAGGCTTCGATAAGGATGATTATGTTGTCATGAGAATGAAATAGGATGATACGGAGGACTTATTTCTACCTCCCGTATCCAGTGTGCAGGCTGTGCTCAGTGAGCATAAAGCTGTTGTTACTGTGGATAATGGTTATTATTACATAAACGTGATGGGGAGATAGCCCTCTCTTCTCTTGTTTTCTAGGCTACTGAAGTATTTCATGTAAAAAAATATTTTTCTGAAACCTTAAGCTATGTAAATATGAGTCAGGGAGAGTTGCTTACCTATCTCTTTTGCCCAAAAGTGAAAGGTTTTGTATTTCACTCTCTGTCACTGACTGGAGAGTGTTCGAGTCAGGTGGAGGTGGGTAGCAATTACTTTTACAAGTCCCCACCCTGCGGATCGAGCTAAGTCAGCATGTCGTGGTGTCAGGAACATTACTGAGATGTTTGCCCGAGAGTTCATTACAGTGTGGCTGTTTATTCCATCCATCCTCGGAATGGCAGCCACATTGTTACTGCTCCAATTCACCCTCCTAGAAAGTCAGCATTTTTCACACATTGGTTTAATAATTAAAACAGAAAAAAGACCCTTTCCTCTACACATCAAATCACCATACTTTCTTATTTGGGGGCAGTGATTATATCTAGAAATGTACATTTAGTAGACTACTGATTAAGCGGTTTTGAAGCAAATGAAGGAGACAAGAGTTCTAATGTTTCCATAAATCAGTTCACACAAGGTGAAATGAACACGAAATGAAAGGAAAAACTTAAGACGCTGAAAGCTATCTCATGTGTAATGTTATGATTTGTAGTATTGCCTCCTGGGTAATCATGTCACTCCTGCAATGTACAAATATAGCTATATAGATAAATATGTAAAGCTGTTGATTTAATGCCTGTCTGTACCAGGAAAGACTACATACATATATAGTATATAATATAATACATAATTTAAAACTCCACTCACAGAAATATTATTTATTGACACTTTACATATTGGGAAAGTGAAATCTGAGAAGTTGAATAACTTTTTCCAGGTCACACTACGTGGGGACACTCTGACCCCCATGCACAGGTCTTCCCCATCATGGCAGAGGACACGCTGCCTCCGGGAGGGAGCCGTTCATTTGGGATTCAGCCCATAATATTTAATACGTACTTCTGTGCTCTTTATAGCAATTCTAAAGAAAAGGGAAATAAATTTTAGAGAAAAAAAGCTATGTTCCTAGTGAGTAGTACTTATGTATGTAAAGTAAAATATTATATATTGATACATTGTAATAATAGAGGACACAGTGATTAGTACATAACATGATATGTGTGCCCAAAACTATTTTTGCCGAAAGAAAGCAAGAAAATGGATGTTGGTAGATACTAGAGAATTCCAGTGTTAGGAAATGAGTGAGTAGAACAGACCCTTATGTGTGTGTGCTCAGGCAATGCAGATGGCGTCACCTAGACCAGTAGGTAGAGGTAGTGTCCTGACAGGTACACGCACACACATACACATGACACACACGTGTACACACAGCAGCTTGGGCTACTAGTTTACTCTGTGTTTGCATCTACCTCTGAAGCTACATCAGTGTCACAAGAATTCTTGCAAGCTTCCTTGCTTGCAACTCTTCTTCATTCCAGTGCTTCAACAGATCAATTTATGGGCATCTTATTACCCCAGAATAGAGACCTATCAGGTAACCAGATATTTGAATTCTTTTTTCTAAAATGCCCATCTAGATCAATGTGGTTTTTGTTTGTTTGTTTTCAAAAAAACTTTTTATTTCTTAAATTGTGGTAATGTTGGTTTACGTTGTTGGTATTTTCGAAGTGTGGGATCCTACCCTTTAAGTGCAGCTACTGTAGTGCTCCCAGCAGCAAGATCCCTGTAGTGCACACCACAGTCCATTGTGCTCCCTTCCCACTTTGTTCTCGTCCCTCCCCTCCTCTTCCTTGTGCCTCAGATCTGTAGTCAGCTTTCAGGGAAAACCAGTGTGTTAATTTGGGTGCCCCCAGAAGTAAATGCTGAGGCAAGAATTTGAGAGCAAATTATTTCTTTGGAAGGTGATCCCAAGAAGCAACAGTAGGAGTGTGGAGAGATAAAACAGAGAGGGAAAAGCAATTTGCACTAATAAAGTGTAATTTGGGCAGTTGGAGCTTAGCCCTCAAAGGAGCCATGAAGCCATAGCTAGTGTTACCCACTCAAGGGACATGCTGTCCACTGGCTTCTGTCAGTCACTGGCGGAGGCCTCAGCCTTCCTCCCTGGGACACAGCCTTCAGGTCGACTTATGTGGCACAGGAAGCTGGAATTTAGCAAGCTGTTGCTGGCCATAATGAGGACCTCGTAACAGTGGGTTACTGACAGCTCCTACTACAGTCGTCCTACCTCATTTGTTGGAGCTACTCTCTTGGAGCTGTCAACTTCTTTCCGTCCTTGCACTTCAGGCCTCTGGGACCAGACCACGCTCTGAAGACCAGGCTCTGAACTGTAGCCTTAAACCTTCCTCCCCAAAACCTCAGTGTGTGACTACTTCCTTTAGAGAAGCTGGGTGTTCCCTAGATTTCACGGCTGGAGCTCTATTCTTGGACTGGAGCTCAAGTCGCCACCGTCTGCCCTATAAATAACCGGCACCCCAACAGCTCTACTCATTGCTAGCAGGCATTGCTCCCGCCGCTTGTCACAGTCCAAATGGAAAGCCTCCACCGTGGCCTGACACCAAGGCTGCCACTGTAACCCAGCTCTTGGCATCAAAATCTCTTTTCTGGAGAAACTAGATCAGTAGCTCATCAATAATATAGAGAATAAGGTGTTGACCCATTTGGCGGTGGGGACTGAGCGCCCTGCCCTGCTGTGTGTGGGCGGCCAGCGAGGACAGACAGTGGTCAGGGCAGAGGCTCGAGCTCCAGCAGCACCGAGGCAGACGGAGTGTGAGTCCTGAACATTTTGGATGGTGCTCACCCGCACGAGGGAGCGCCATCTTCTTTATTCAGCCCACCAACTTGGATGCTACTCTCCCAGGCGCACCCTCACTGACACCCCAGATTGGACCCTCAGTCAGGTACCTGGGCATCTGGTGGCCCAGTCAGGTTGACCCACGAAACTTACCACGACAGCTCCATCCCATCTTTTGTTCCAGCCCTACTCCTTGGCTCTTCTTTTTATCACTTCTGCGTTGAACTATAGGACTTTGGCTTCCTGACATTTGCAGAGTGTACAGTCGCTCTTTCTTTTGGTTCTCATTAGTCTGTTAACGTGGACAGTACAGCACAGTGACTTCTGGCCAAAGCGTAAAGATTACTACAGTCCCCTGTATGTGACAAGGAATCAGATGTGGGAAACATTGCCAACATAAATGACCTCAAGTGGAACTTCATTTCACAGCCAAAAAATTCAACCCACCTCCAGTTTTCTTCACCACCCGTGGCTATCTCTCCGATTTGTATCTGACTTGTAGGAATTGATTTTTTTTAATGGGGGATGTGCTGAGACATGCTAACATTTACTCATCTGAAGTGTCCTGGTAGGCCCACCCTGTGTGCTTGGCTGTGTGAGGGTCAGGCTCGTGTTTTATGGATCAGCCAGGTCACCTTATTTGATATTCAGAGTCTGAGCTATTAACGAGCAGTACCGGCATCACTTAGGAACTTGTTACACACACAGACTATGAGATGTGACCCCGGCCTGTCTGATTGGAACCTCTGGGCACGGGGTCTGGGAGTAGTGTTTTAAAAAGCCCTCCTGTGGTGCCATCCACACCAAGCTTCAATGCAGCTCTCTAGCTTGGTGCCTCAAAGTGTGATTGTGGGTCCAGCAGCTTCAGCTTCATCCAAAGGGAAGGTGGGAGAGGTCATTAGAAATGAGACATCACAGGTGGCACTAGGGTCTGCTGAGTCAGACCCTGTATTAAACGAGCCCAAGCATCTCAGGTACTCCGCGGTGTTTGGTGTTTGAACAGCAGGGTTCCATGGGGCTCTTGGGCTCAGTGCATTGTAAGTTGTGTGAAAGTATCCAATAAAATTAGAGTGAGAAAGGAATCTTAACGTATTTTAAGCGGGTGATGTTAAGGAGGTATTTCTAAATGTTACTCATCCAAAGGGAGAACTAGAATTAACTCTGAAATCAAAAGTTCTCAATGAAAAGCCATGAACCAGAATACTAAGTATCTGTGAGTCCTGTAAAAAGACAGTAGGTAGAGAAAAGGGTAAAGAAGTCACACTGTAGACCTACTTCCTACTTCGTGTTTTTTTTTTTTTTTTAAACAAGACACTGTAAGCCTACTCAAAATGATTGGAACACATCAGTGAGGAAATGGGAAAAAATGTCTTCTCTCCATGTGTAGTGCAGAGATTTATTTCTAGCCAATACTGCCAGCTCTGCTCTGGCTCATATTGTCATTCGGGAAATGCGCCTCTGTCAAACACAAAGAAAAAAATCTTTTTTTTTTTTTTTTTTGGAGTGTTGAGTCCTTAGGGAAGAACTCTTATTTGAAATAACAAATGGGCATGGCATTTGAATTTTTAAAGTTTGCACATGTATGCGCATATCTGGGTGTAGATTCATTGCTTTTGCACAGACACCCCCACGTCTCCCAGCTGGGAGATGCGTGTGGCTTTGGCTGCAGTGGCCCTGCTCGGAGGAAAGTACCTGAAGTCTCTGCTTTAAAACTGGTCACATTATTATCATTTTTGCTTCTTGCCCAGCCTGAGAAATGGGGTCTTAGCATAACAGGCTTATCAGTTTTATCACAGAGATTTTAATCTTGATAAGCCTGTAAAATGGCTTTAACACCTAAGATCATCTAAATCTCATTCTGCTATCAAGTGCTTTATTTTCTTCCTGACCCATCATCCTCAAAGATCCTCTACCAGGCTCACTCTCTTCATCAACTGCCTTACAACTTTTTCCATTAGGAAGAAAACTGTAATTGATTCTTTACTAATGCTATGGTTAGTCTCAACAATTGAGAACAATTTTAATATCCACTAAAAAGTTACAGCATATTCCCTAGATAGGAGAGGTAGTATTCGTCCTATCACGAGCTGAGGGGTGTGGCTCCAAATCGTCCCTACTTTTGCACTGCAGCCCTGATTTCACACTCTAACTTACCCCCTGACGATGGTAGCAACCGTGTTGCTTCAGGCTGTCATTTAGGAATTACTCGACCCATTCAGCCAGCATATTCTGTGCACTGGGCTCTTGTTTCATGTTGCTGGATGAGTAAAGATGAATGAGAACAGAATCCTGGGTCACTGTGTCATCACAGCCTGGTGGGATTGTGATATGGAAACAATGGAGAGGATGGGATGTAGTACAGGGAGACCCTATAACTGCCTTTGGGGCGCAGGTGAGGTGGGAGTGAGGGGAGAAGAAGAGAATGAGGACTTCACTGTGAGAAGAATCATAGGCCCATTTATGGGGGTTGGGGAATGGTATTCAGGCACCAGTGGCAGGTTTCCCCAGGGGAGTGGCAGGGCACACCAGGAGACCCCAAAGGGATGCTTGCCAACAGACCATCTTCTCTGTGTTCTGCACCCCGCCAGTCTCCCCAGGAAAAGCCTTCGGTCCTCTGTGCTGTGCGATCTGGCTCAAATCTTGGTGCCTCTTCAAGGGGCTCTTGGTTCTATCAAGGAGCTATAAAGTAACTTCAACATTAGGAGCCTAAATGAATTTAGAGAGAAACAGAGTCAATACCAATGACTTATTTCATTCTTCCCTAACAGAAACAAACTCCATTAGACTGTGAGCACTTCAGTGTGTCTAATATTTCCCCTGATTGTTTTTCCTCTGTTATACTTCTTCATGGGGATGAACATGCATGCCAAAGAAAAAAATGAAAGGGAGCAGACGGAAAAGTTACATCTATTTATTATGGCAAGCTCAGATTTCTACACTGTCTGAAAATTCATGAGACGATACATGCCTCTTAACATTCATCTTATCACTTGACATTCATCCTGAGAAGTTCTGATCTTAGTAGTAGGATAGACTTGGTCAGGTATGTTTACTTATTTTACAAGTTGACCTTGAGCAAGTTATCTAAATAGTGTCTATTTAAATGGAGTTTATTCTGTAAATCACAGATACTGCGTCCTTCACTGTTACTGCAATTGGAAAGGTTGGGCTAGAAGTGCACCCACATGTACATTACCTCCTGGTGTTTGGAAAGTGTGAAAAGAGCAAATATGTCTTCTAAATGCTAATTAACCATAATAGAACAATATTTTATTTACTGGTATTAAGTCATGATTATCAAATGAGTTAATGTACAAGACTATACCTTAAAACACTGATTTTTAGACTGATGAGAATGTGCGTAGGATTTTTTTCCTTTTCTTTTCCCCCGAAGTTCTATAACCCATTTAAATTACTTTCATAATGAAAGGCTTCACTATTGGAAACATAAGTTATATGTTGAAATAAAATAGTCTCACTGAAATTAAATTTAACCATCCTTGGTATCCACTTAAATATTTATTTGGTTCAATTAAAATATCATTTTCCAAGAAGCCCTCGGCAATGTTCATGAGCAAATATGAGGACCCTCCAAGGCACAGATAAAGAACTGAGCGGCCATAAGAGGTGAGCATATCTTCCCGCCACAGTGTCCAGTGTTGCTGGGGCCCTCTTCTGTCTTCCCCCAGAAGGACATAGACCCTGTTTACTTAGGGCCACAATTTCTCCCCTTTCTCCAAAGGAGTGACTTGGTAGCATGATGAATACATTTCTGCCCTTTAGTAGAACAGCGAGGCAACTCAGTGTGATTAGTACCCTAAGAAAGTTGAGTGTTTCCTTCTGCGAGCACATGTGAGTCTCCTGGGGGGATGGCCATCGTGATGATGACGGAAGCCCATCGGAAAGCACGAGGGTCACTCCTTAGGGAGGTCATGACCGTTTGAAATGACTTAACTCAGATTCTTAGGGGCATCAGTGGACTTCACAGGATTCATTTTTTCCCCACTTTCATTATTTCTTTTCCAGGCTAAAGGCTATTAAAATAGAGTGTGATAAATTATTTCATTGGAGAGAAATTGTATTTTGAAGGTATCCTCAGTAAGAAGTGGATGCTAAAAGGAGAATCTTTTGCCAGTCCTGTCCTGCTCACACCAACTGACGACAGGCAGCAGCAATTCCTGTAAAGACCTCTGGTTTTTGTTAGCCTTGATGATGGTTAACATTAGATAATCTTGATTCTAAGTATGGAAAGATCTCAACATCCATTGAAAAGAAGACTTATAAATGACTTGTGATGTTGAGTTCACGTACACATTTTACTTCCCTAAACTTCCTTTATTAATTTTGTATACGTTTCTAGATGAGCAAAGAGACTTCACATCCCCTGAAACCTATATGGCAGCTAGCCATTAATTCAACAAATAGCACATAGACTAAGTTCAAGAATGGCTGTCATTGCTGCCCACCAGCAAACACCTGAGACAAACCTACCTGCAGTGCTTTGGAGTTGCGCTTAGTACCCCTGAGAGCAAAGGTCGTGGTGCAGGCAGTGTGAGGAGCCTGGTTTGTCTAGCGGGTGGAGGAATGGGGCAGAGCTGCAGCAGACGTGGGTAAAGAAGGAGCAGTCACTCATGCCAGCGGAAGAGGTGGACACTCAGTCACTTTTGTGGCTTAGACATTGTTGTCATTTTGGTCCTCATTCAGATCGGGCTACAGGGCGGTCTGATTTTTTGCTCTCCATTACAGTCACAAAGTGACCTTGTGTGATGTCTGAGTGCTGTGCAGTAGCTTATGCTCAATAGCAAAGAGCCTGCCTGGTTCTTAGTGGACAGCAGTCAAAACTGCTTTTATCTTTCTCTGCATCCTTTGCCTCTTGCATACTGTGTGTCCATCAGCATCGCCCGATCTGGTCACACATCACTTGCTCTTCCAAACTGCCCAGTGAGGAGCAGAGGTGTCTTTCTTCCCAATTTACACATAAAACACTCACATCTCTCAGAAGTCCAGTAGTCCATGGACACACAGTGTAGAAGTGTAATTAGGGCAATAAGTAAACTCAAATGAGAAATTTCAAAGGAAGCAGAACCCAGGGGTTGAGGGAACTGTGAGCATATGTGCGAAGGGGAGATCTGGAGGTGTGGAGTTGTCTGGGTCCGGCGCCAGCAAAGGCAGAGAGGACACAGTTCTAAGGGGACAAAGAGCAGGCGAACTGGAGCAACAGCACAGGCAGAAAGAATTTGACTCAGGAGGGAAGGAAGTGGATGCAAGACCCCTGAGGAGGTATTGGAACAGCAAGCTTGAGAACAGTAAGCTTAATTCTTCACTAGATGCCATTGACCCAGGACTAAAGATTGTTTTAGTGTGGAATGTTTTGTGTAATTAGAGTAAACGTTTACTGAACTGTTAGCATCAAATATTCATTCATTTATTCTGCAAATGTGTATTGACTGTTGTGTGTTCAGCAGTGAGATTCACGCAGATGTATCAAACGCAGTTAGGGCCTGTTCCCTTTTTTTAGAGAATATATCAACTAGACTTGCAGTCAGGACTTCATAATCTAGCTTTTGTTTTAGTAGGCATGTGAACATTCGAGCACGTCCAGAGTCGGAACACAAGCTCCTCCTGGCATGGGGAAAAGGTTTTGTGCAGTGGCTGATATTTGACCAGGCATCCAGAGGGTAGGAACAGTGTCCAGGTAGAGAAGCCATGTATGGCATTGGGGGTGGGGATGGTGGAGGACAAATAAGCAGTGAGAACTGAAGATCTGCCAGAAGAATGGCCACTATCAGTGCTCGCTCATGTCAGGAGGATTAGGGGAAGGAGATTAAATCCTAAAGGGTTAAATATTCATGAGCATGGGACAGAGACTGACCTTTTGTCCCATTTGCAAAGAGAGCAGGGAGGGGCATGTGGTAGAGGGGAAAGAAACTTAGGAATACACGTACAGCACACATCAGATGTGGAATGGGTAGGTTCATTTCCATTATTAGTATGTCTAGGAATAGGATCTATAGCAACTGTTACAACCTAAGGGTAATAGTAATAGCCACAAACAAGGGGGCCCAAACCATAAAACATTAGCATTACCAGCAATTCATAAATCTGTCTTTTCATGAATAAAATTTCATGGTTGTAATCACCGCATTATAAATGAATGAATGAATGTATAAACAAATATATGATATATGAGAGAGACAGAGGTGGGGGAGTGGTTCATGAGAGAGAAAACGTCAGAGCAGTTGCAGCACAGAGGAACTCAGCCCTGGCTTGGCAGGCATTCGCAGCCTCCCGAGGACCTGCTGAGTGCCTCTTAATCCTGCATGCTGGGCATCTACCTCGCCTTGCTACTCACTCTGCTTGTCACGACACTCGCGGACACCATGCTACAGAAAGCGTCCCATACACGTCCCTTTTGTACCTACATCAGTGTAATG
Organism: Scalopus aquaticus; assembly: GCA_004024925.1. Classification (NCBI taxonomy): domain Eukaryota; kingdom Metazoa; phylum Chordata; class Mammalia; order Eulipotyphla; family Talpidae; genus Scalopus; species Scalopus aquaticus. The sequence continues at coordinate 43,786 of PVIJ01008093.1, forward strand.
TTTGCTATATAACCAGAAAGAGAATCACTAGGTCATAAGAACATACACGTGTTTCAGTGATTGTTTAAGGTTTGTGCTGCATGATGCGAAGCTCTTCTCAGGAATAGCTTCACCATCCTGTACTCCCCCAGCAACACAAGTATGCCTGGGTCCCCGCGTTCCTGTCAGCCATGGTATTATGCAGCTTTCTGACTTCTGCCAGTCTTTTAATTGCAAAACGGTAACCTTAATGTCTTTTCAAACAATGATATTGGGCTTCATAGGTCTTCTACTTTTTCTGTCTTGTTTATTGAGTGATCTTGGACAAGTCACTTCACCTTTCTATCTTTTAATCCTTTTACTTGGAACGTGAGGAAAAATTAGTGAGCCCCGCATAGGAAAGTCATGAAATGAGATAATAAATGGGAAGATTCTTAAAAGGTCTGAAAAACAGAACTCTCCAAAGGAGTTTTTGTTCTGTTTTAGTTGTTGTCATCCTTGGATTTGGTAAACAATAGGACTTAGAAAGTTTTGCCAGCACTTAGAGAATCGGGATATTAGAAAATTCAAATAATCAGTATTCAGTTTGGGGATATTCTTATGAGTTCACTAGAATCCTGGGTAAGAGGACCCAGAGACAACTTGAACAGTTGAAAATGTACAAGATAAAGAAATTTTGGTCAAGGAAAGGTACTAATGGTAGGTAACAAAAGAATAATGTATTTTTAGTTTTCCTTTTTTTGGTTTATATTTCTATGTATCAGTGTTCTAATTGTACCATCATGTCATTAAAAACTGCCCAATAGAGGAAGTTAAAAAAAAAGAAATCCAAAATCTTATCATTTAACAAAACCGCTATTAGAATTTTGATGTATTCTCTTTATTCTGATTATGCTTAACTTTGAACTAACTTATAAGTATTCCGATCACATCATCTTGTATCATACTTAAGTAATGGGAGAGCATGCTAATTTTTCAATAGTCTGCAAAATCACCATTTTAATTGCTTCATAATGTTCCATCAAGTGCATGTGCCAGGATAATTATATTTTAGTGCTTTGGACTTGAAAGCAATTCAGTATCTTCAAAAATGTATAGTATAAATTACAAATTATTTTAATCAAATGGATTTAGTGTAAGCCAATGTGCTTAATAATATCTTATATTTGTACAACCCTTGTGGAGAGCAAACACTCTTAATAGCATGATTTTCAGGCAGTGTTGCACTCTGGGCAGCCTGAGTGCTGTTCCTGTGTTAGAGATGGAGGAACCGGCCAACGCTGTGTGTTTCAGACTCTGCCTGGGATCTGCCCTATGGATGGACCAGTTCCGAGGCTTCATTCTCCACTCTCTCCTTCCTTAATACAACAGAACTCTGCTGCTTAAGCAAAACAGCCCACTGTAAGGTTTACTGAGGGACAGAACTAGAATCCCTCAGTACAAATGGGTGTTGGAAAGCTTCATTAATCTTCCTTAAGTTGCTCAATGTGTGGTGTCTTTATATAAGACTCCGAAAAAATTTTCCTGAGCATTAAATGGCTATATGAAGGTTATCAATTAGCGCAGTCAATAGACATATTGGAAATTTAAGATTTAATATAAGAATTGCATATTACTTTATAGAAACTTATATTTGTGTACTTCAGAACTTACAACAGTAACCTGATAAAGAATTTGTGATAAATATGGTAAAAACATGTATTTCAAATAAGGAAAATATAATTTTTTGAATGCTGAAGAGAAAATGACCCAAAATTAGGAGCTTGCATGAATGCAGTTCTTAATGACTTCTCATCAAAAGAACTGTGCTTTTTCAGGCTCTCTCTAAGAGCACTTAACCCTTACTTATCAAAGATAGCATTGGTTGTCAGCAGGAAACTTTCAATATCTATTAGCTATGACAAATAAAAAAATAAATGTTACAAGTGAAAATATTAGTTTGTAAATATACTAAGCTTCTTAGATACACTAATTTATTTTATCTTCACAGCTATTACCACTTAATCCATGCACCAAGTAAACAAAATAGCAATGAGTCATCTCAGCTCCCTTCTCCAACCATCAGCCCATGGCTTTGTTTTGAAGCAAATCGCAGTCATCCTAACCTTTCATTCTTAACTGTTTCAATATGAATCTCTGAAAAGTAAAAAACCTTTCTTAAAACAGAACCTAAAAAATCAGTTATTACTTGTAAAATCTAGTTGGTTCTCAAATTTCTGACAGTTAACAGGAAAAATGTGTTTTATTATTGCTAATGTACAATAAAGGGCATAACCTCCCAAAGACCTCAGTGTAATAAGAAAGAAACTTTTGTATTAAGGACTGTGGATGCCGAAGCTCGTTCTCTGTGCATGTCCTCATTTGTGTCACCTCATTTATGATGGTTTACTCAATCGGGACTTGAGTCCCTAGGGAATTGCAGCAGGTGTACATGTCCAAACAGACTCTTATTCCTGTTCTTAGAACCCTGATTTTCGCTCCTGAGAGAACAAACTAGGAGAGGTCAATGTGTTTGTCATTCCATTATTCATAATTGCTATACTCATGGTCTAAAAGAGTTTGTGATTTATTCTAGAAGAATTCAAAGTAAACTTTGATGCGTAGGATGGTAGACTCAACATTACATATATCACTCAGATAAACACTACTTAAATGTAAAATGTTAAGCCCCATACTGTGTCATTGGAATGCCCTGAGGGGGTGCCCTTAGAATTTTAGTTTCTTTATTTATAGAGAGCATTATGTTATTTTATATGGTTCCATAAGGAAATACCTAGGGTTATTCTATGTGTTATAAATAATACAGTTTCTCAAAATTTAAATAAGAATTTAAGAACCTGGGCCTCCCTGGTGGCGCAGCGGTTAAGCGCTGCGCTGTGGAGCTGTCGGCAGCGGCGACGCGAGTTCAATGCCCGGCCGGGGAGAATCCCACATGGCGCGGCAGACCCCTCCTGCCTCGCCCGCTGCTCCCCTCAGCAGTGTATTTCTGATCTGCCTGTTCTGCTGCCCGCTCTGTCTCTGGTGAACCCTCCCGCCACCCCACGCCTCTGGCCTGTACCCCAGCTTGTATGTATAAATAAAAAAAAAAAGAATTAAGAACCTATACAGTATAATTAAAACCACATGCTTCAAGGATGCATACAAATATCTATAAACTATCTACATTTAAATTTATTACATACTTTTGAAATATTATTCAAATGTTCGTCAACTAATCTCAGTTGCATTGAAACAGAAATAATACGGGCATTTAGAACCTCTTATTGCTGCATGGTGCTGTAATTACACTGACTGAAGTATAATTTCTAAAATTTATATTCAGATGCAAACTAGTTTTTAAAAAAACAAAGTTCCACTTCAAGAAATTAAAACTATTTTTGTTTAAGTAACTTTTCTGGGAAGTATTAATATCTTTTGTCTTGAAGTTAAAATTATTGTCAACTGCCTGCAAAGAATCACGTGGTGAATGGTCCCCGATCAAAGGACGTTTAGCTGGGACCCTTGGATATTTAACCCCCAAAATGTGACTCAACACTAAATAGCTGTCAGTGACATGTGTCATCTGTGAGGACTTGATCTCACATGGCACAGCCTCGTCAGGAGCCGGGCAGGTGTTCATCTCTTTATTTTAACTAGTACTTAATTAGTACTTCCGACTTGGAGAGCAATCTTTTCTATCCCCAGTTTATAATGAAGAAACCGAGGTTTAGGAATATATCTTGTTCAGATTTCTTAGCTGTTAAGTGACGGTTCCCCAGGTGTTAGGAACCAAGATTCTCCTTTTCCCAGCGTGAACTCACGTCTCCTGATCAAAGATGTGGATAGGTGTCCTGAGTTTTCCTTTATGGAGAGGGATGAAGACATGGCTGATATTATAGTTTTATTATTGGTGCTTGAAAAAAATTATCTCAGAGGATAAAAGGGGTATTTGTTTCGACAAAGAGCAAATGAGTCTGTGTCACCTGTGTTGAGCAGAAGAGCTGTTTCCTGCGTCTCAGACATGTTTGCATTAATAAGGAGCTCATGCACTCCGCATTAGGTTGTCTACACTCTCTGTTTCATTTATCTATATCAAGGTGCCCATGGGTATCGGAGCCATTTACTGGTTTGTTTTGTTGTTTTGTTCCATCTGGCAGTGTTTCAGAAGGCGATGTTAGTAGGCAGGTGTTGTTATTGATTGAAATAAAAACACTTTTGTGCCTGTCTTGCTAACCCAGCGTCTGCTCCCTGCCTTTATTCACCCGCTGCTCCCACGGGGTGGGTGAATTTCTCTCTTTGGTGAAGAACAGGTTAAGAAAGGCTGCACATTTTTTGCCTGTATTACTACTAAATAAAGTCATTTCTCTTTGGACTTTCTGTGTAATGAAATTTTAATTGTGTCATCAAATTGTACAGAATCTGAAGGTCAAACAACCCAAAATCATACTACTTTGCAATTTGTCTATGCATTCTAAAAATATTTGGTAAAATTTAAAGTTGGCAGCAACTGGGGAAAAGAATGCCTTAGGCCATTAATCTTTGTATCTGCCCATATGCAGTGTTACAATTAGACACACCTCAGAGGTTACATAGTTTCTCATTGTCAAGCTTCTGTGAAAATTTAGGGTATGATCTAAATGAAGATATACAATATCAACAGTTAAATAATGTATATAGTATTTAGTGTACTTCACCAAGTGCATTATAATATGCATCGATAGTATAATATATATTAAACAATGTACAGTTTCAGCCATTTTAGCCTGTGACCCTAAAACTGCCCAAGCTCTTGAAAACATTTCAGTTTTTGAGTTAACTATCGTAAGGTGGATATTTTATTTTAATCTTTTGGAAAGATTTATTGAATTTTTAGTCTCTTCTAGAACACATATTTAAGTTTCTCTTTGGGAAAATTATTAGCAATTCACTTAATAAATAAATGGCATTCTGATGGACTAAAGACTAATCAATATGTTAGAAAGACTGTATAAAACATTAAAAGACCATAGAGGTGAGGAATAATTTACTTTAAATATTATAATATCTCTAACAGAAAAACTCGGTAGTTTTCTTTCATCACCGAACAATAGTTATTTTAATGATAATGGTCATATAATGCTATTATCCTTTGTAATATTAATGATAAAAGGAAAGCCACTAATGGAGCTCTTTATGGTATAATGCATGATAAATTATAAGATATCTGAAATCTGAAGTTGAAAGGTACTTCTCATGGTATTTTTAATGATCTATAGAAAAGCACAAAAGTGAAAAATACAATTTTAATGAGGTATTCTTCAAAATCTTCTTTTACTTTTGGATAAATACATGCAAAATTAAATCTTGATTGTCTTTACTGAGCTATCAAAGTGTTAAGAAGCTATTTCTCTTCTTCAGCTGGCATGATTACTTTCATTTTACTTTTTATATTGAAGTACAACACTCACTTAGATAAATAGCAAAGGCATATATGTATACAGCTCATTCAGTTATCAAAAAGTGAACAAACTTTTGTAAATGTTATCCAGGCCATAAAGATCGTGGTATCTCAAACACCTTCCATGCGCATCTTGATCAGCACCACCTCCCTCCCCTCCCAAAAATTGCTGTCAAGACTTTGAATGTCTGTTTTGAATTATATACAAAACGAATCCTATAAAATGTGCTTTTTCATACCTGGTGTTTCTGGTTAGCATTATGCTTGTAAAACAAGTCAATGCCTGCTGTGTACAGGTACATTTGATTTATTTGCATTATTTTAAAGCATTTTGATATATGATTATATCCCAATTTGTTTATCCATTCTATAAGTGGACATGGGAGTTTTATTTTGAGACACTTACAAATAAGACGTCATATGTCTGTCTGTTGTACCCAGTGACTTTTGTCTTGAGTACATTCTTCAAAGTGGAATTGCTGGCTCAAAATAAGTACATGTTTAACTTTCATAGAACACATCAAAGGTTTTTTTTTTTTTATGGAGATTGCATGACTTCACTTTCATTGGCAGCGTAGGACATTTCCATTTGTTCCACATTCCTGACAACACTTGGTATTGTCAGTTTTCTTTTCTCGTGTCCCTCAATTGTATCTATTTTAGTTGGTGTGCAGAATTCTTATACTGTGGTTTTAATTTGCAATGTCCCCTATGACTGAGGCTGGACAACAGTTCATAGATTTCTTAGTCATGTTAAAATTCTTTTGTCCATTTTTTTCTTACTGCTTTATAGTTCTCTGGTATCCATACTGTAGTTCTGTGTGGCTTCTCTGTTTTAGCAACCTCTTTAAATGAACAGAAGTTCTTAAATTTAATATATTCTTATTTAATCTGTCTTTCCTCTTGAGCTTAGTGCTTTTGGTGTCATGATTAAGAAATCTTTGAGCTGCTCACAGATGTGAAGATGCTCCGCTATGCTGTCGTCTAGTGGCTTTATTATTTTGCCTTTTACATTTAGATATGCTGTCTTCCTGGAATTCATTTCTGCATGTGATTTAAGATAGTGATCAACCTTCCATTAAAAATATTTTTCCTTTACTGTTTTTTCCACTGTGGGTATTGATTTGACCCAACAATGTGCTTTTAAAAGAGGTGGCATTTTTTTTTCCCTGAACTTCTTAGCATTGCAAATATTGTCAAAAATCCACTCTCTGTATACATTGAGTTTGTTTCTGGATTCTCTGTCCTCTTCCATTTGCCTAGCTGACATTCTTTCATTTGGGGGTGGGGGTAACATTAGAAGAGTTGATAACCAGCAAAGAAAATCCTCCAGCTTTGTTTTTCTTCAAAAGTATCTTGGTTGATTCCTGTCTCATTTTATTTTTGCTGACAGTATATGACAGTTCTTATTGCTCCACACCCTTGCCAGTATTGGTGGTGTCAGTGTTCTGGATTTGGGCCATTCTAATGGATAGGTGAATTCAGTTTATATTTACAGATAGACTTCCATCCAGCAGATTTGCTAAACACGTTCTATAGATTTACACATTTTTCTAAATGGGCAAACAATGAATAGTTTCATTTCTTTCTTTCCTATCCTTCTTACCTGCTAAATGTTTTCTTTACATTGTTTGACTATTTAGAATATTCATGACATGTTGAATGAAAGGGTCTCGAGAACATGTTTTTCTTCCTAACCTCACAGCAGCTCTCAATACTTGTCATTACATGTGGTGCTTGCTGTGACATCTTTGTAGGTATCCTTTACAGATTTAGGAATTCCCTACTTGGTTATAAGTTTTAATCATATTTTGATGTTAAATTTAATCAAATGTTCTTGCTTCATCTAGTTAGAAGACCCTTTTCCCTTCAGTTTAATTCGAATGGTTTTGAAACTCAAAACAATCCAGATATTCCTGGAATAAACTTGATTACATTACAATCTATTACCCTTTTTATGTCTCTCTATATTTTAGAATAGTTTTGCAACAATTTTTGAAGGATTGTTGGATTCATGTTTATGAATATTGTTTTTTATTTTCCTTCTTGCAAATTCCTTGTCAAATTTTGATACCAGGGTTGGCTGGCCCCACAGAACAGATTGGGAAGCGATCTGGTTTTGACTTTGTGAAGATACTTACATAAGACTGGAATTATTTTGTCCTTCTGTGTTTAGAAGAATTCACCACGAAAGACATAGGGGCCTGGAATTTTCTTGTTGGGAATGTTTTTAATTTGTGGCTTTAATTTCTTTAGAGTAAAAAGCAACTCAGCTTTTCCTGTATCTCCTATATCCTGTGTTTCAGTGAGCTGCTGTTTGTTTGTAGTCTTTCATATCACCAAATTTTCAAAATTACACTAGTCAACAAATTTTTACAAAAGTCATATTACTGAAATAAAATTAGTCATTTCCTATCAATTTGTATGTGCTTAACACGAATATGATAGTCAAATTCTAATTTTGGCTCTAATTTTTTTGTAATCTGCAATAAATGGATGTTTACATGATGAAATGCATGCTAATAGTAGTAGGCCTACAGTTAATACCTGTAAAAATGAAGTCATAGACTACTTCTTAGATTTCTTCACTTGTCTCTGGTACAGCTGTTCAGGAGCATCTCTGGGGCGTGTCCAGCAGTAGTCAGCCAGCATTGTAGTGGACCATTTTCCCTGTTATCTTTGTTCCATTGATGCGATATCTTGATGAAAATGTTTGCCATGTTCATCACTAACCATACCACAGTTTTCAGGGAAGAAATCAAATCCAAATGGGAATGAAGGAAATGTATCTTTAGAGACATATTGCAGCCAAGTTTCTGATGCTGCATCAGCATGTCTTCTACTAGTTCCTTGTAGCTTTCTGCCCTAACAGTCCCAAGAAAAGTTTGTAGACACTAGGCGAAAAGCATTCCATGCTTGTTTCGCATCACCCTGCAGCAAGTTGTTGAACTGGTCATCTTTGAAGAACTCTTGAATTCTTCAAAATTCCACAAAAACTCCCTCTTTAATCTTTGCTTTGCTGAATTGAGGAAATTTTTCATGCAGGTATCAGAAAGCTGGCGAGGTCCGGTCCACGGCTTTCATGAAATTCTTCATCAAACCTAGTTTAATGTGAAGGGGTGGTAGCAGGATTTTGTGAGCCTTGACCAGAGCTGGGTGCTGGATATTCTTCTCTCCAACTGCTACATTTTGTCTGCGAGTCCATTCCTTCCACAAGTACTGCAATTCACTTGCTCGGCTATCCCACTCACATAAGAAACACATGTATTTTGTATATCCCTGCTGCAGTCCCATTAAAAGGGCAACTAGCTTCAAATCACCACAGAAGTGCCAGCTGTATTTGTTATACTCAATGGAATTCAGTAGCTGCTTTAAGTTTTTGTATGTCTCTTTCATGTGGACAGCATGTGCTACTGGAATAGATGGAAGACGGTTTCCATTGTGCAAAAGCACAGCCTTAAGACTCAGTTTCGAAGACTAGAAATAGTCTCCATTCTTGTGGGTCATGAGTGATTTCTAAGGCAGGTGAGGCACTTGATAGCGGAACAGAATACCAGAGTACTATCCTTTCTAAAGAAAGGCTCCAGCTGCTGGTGGCGCTTTTGATATGAAGTAATTGGACATCTTCTTCTAGACGATTCCATTGTTGGAGTCTCGATGATGCAGTCAACTCTGGATGATGTGTCCATGATGGTATTATGCAATGCGATGCAATATTACATCATTCTAGGCTGATTTAGGATGTTGTTGTAGTCCTACTGGATAAATTTACACAGTGAAACATAGAAAATGAATTATATGAAATATCTTCAAAATGAGAGCTAATAAAATTTTTTCAGGGTTATATTCATGTTCAGCACACCAAGATACTACAGATTAGGGCCTTTTTAAGTCAGTAACGATCTCAGTATTGACCAGTGTTATTGCATACATTTTTCAAAATATCTTTGTACTCTCATTTTTATGTATATAGGTTCATAGTGAACCTGGCATTCCCAGGTGCTCTGGGATTCCCGATGCTGGTTATGTGTATCCCTTTTTTTCCTTTTCTCTGACCAGTCTAACCTGGTTTAATTGATTCAGGTGTCCATTTTTTTTAAAGATTTATTTATTTATGAATATAAGCTGGGGTGTAGGCCACAGGTGTGGGGGGTGAGAGGATTCACCAGAGACAGAGTGGGAAGCAGAACAGGTGTATCTACTGAAATACATTGCTGAGGGGAGCAGCGGGTGAGACAGAAGAGGTCTGCTGCGCCATATGGGAAGCTCCCTGACCAGGGATCGAACCCATGCCACAGTGGCTGCCAATAGTTTGATAGTGCTGAGACTTTAACCCTGTGCCACCAGGGAGGCCCTGGGTGTCCATTTTTTGCCCTACACTTCTGTTTCATTGTTAGTTTCAGCTGGCTGTATCTCCCCCCTAGTGTTCTAACATCCATTCTTAGCACATTTGCCTTCAGCCTTTCTTCTTTTGATATCCATGAGCTAAATGGCTTCTCTTCCATTTGTGATATTGAAAATATGGTTCTTCCATCAACTTTTTTTCTTGAACAGCATGAATAAAGATTTATAAATTTCAGCAAACTTTTCAAATAATCATCTTTGATTTGCTTGTTTTTTTTCCTAATGTCTCCTGTTTTTAATTTCACTAATTGGTGCTTTGATTTTTATTATTTCTTTCCTTCTACTTAATATAAACTTAAAGTGTTCTGTTTTTTCTTATTTCCTAAGTGGGAAACTTAGATTATTTAGATCTTTGTTTTTTTTTGCCAGTATATGCATGTGTGCTATCAGTGCTGCTATATGCCACAGAATTTGACAAATTGCGTTTTTAGTTAGATAGATCAATTTTTAAGGATTTCACTTGAGACTTCTGCTTTTGCAATTGGGTTACTTCCAGACATTTTGGGGCCTTCTAGCTATTTTTCTGTTACTAATTTAATTCCATCATTCTCATTTAATTCTCTTGTTGCCCAGGAGCATACTCTGTGTGATTTATTTTCTTATAAACGTGTGAGGTTTATTTTGGGGTCCATAACTCAGACTGTCTTGGTGGGTATTTCATTTGAGCTCGAGAAGGATGTTTCTGTTGTTGTTGGGTGGAATATCTAAAAATGTCAACTCAATTCACTTGAGTCATGGTGATATACAAGTGTATGCTTACTTTTTTCCTGCCTCTTTGACATGTCAGTTACCCAACTGTAATAATGAATTGATCTATTTCTTCTGGCAGTTCTGGCAGCATTTGCCTCCTGTATTTTGATTCTCTGTTGTTAGGTGTTTACACATAGAGGATTATTATACCATCTTGGAAAATTGATCACTCTGTTATTACACAGTGTTCTTATTTATCTCTGATAATCCTCGTTGTTCTACAGGCTGTTTTGTCTGAAATTAATATAGCTACTCCAGCTCTCTTTAGATTAGTGTTAGAGTTAATGTAGAATGCAAAATGGAAACCAAACTGGAAAATTCCCTGAGCGGACAAAATAGTTTAAGCTGTGTAAGCAGAATTAGATCTAGATTATTTCGTGAACATAAATGAAACCTATCTGAGGTTATTTCTTGTAAATGCCTCTGCTAATTATAAGAGAAACATAAATTATCATCCTAAAAAAAGTATAATGTTAACATTCTTAAACAATCCCCTGCTGTCTGGAAACCCCCATCATTGTAAAGGTTAGCAGTATCCTCATTTTAACTTCATAGGTCATTCTGTCATGGCGTACCTCTGGGCATCTTACTGGTTTTGAGTTTGGAAGCTCCCAGGTCAAGAACTGTTCTTCTATGCATAATAGGCTCTCATCACTTAGTTTTATTGATCTGGTGGTTTTAATTTAGTTATTTCTGGATTTTTGACATTAGTGCAGTATATCTTTTTCCATACCTTCACTTTTAATATAGCTCAGAATTTATATTTAAAGTTATATTTAAAGTATATTTAATTAAAGTATATTTAATTATTATATCTTACCTACAACATGTTGTTAGGTTTGCTCATTCTTTACCCTCTGCCGACCTCTGTCTTTAAATGGCATATTTAGATCACTCACTTTAAGTGGTTTCTGATATACCTAGATTAATATCTATCTTGCTGGTAACCATTTTCTATTTTTTTGTATTTGTCTTTTATTCCTGTTCCCTCTTTTATTTGATTTTATCTGATCCTTTATCTTATTTTAACTGAAGATTTTCAGTGATTCTATTTTACCACTTCTCTTATATTGACCATACTTAAAAAACATTTTAGTGTCTACTCTTAAGTAATTAAAGTCAGTCTTAAATAACATGATAATACTTAATAAGAAGTGCAGGTATTATGCAGGGAGTATTCTTGATTCATCCCTCCCACCCATTGAGACTGTACTGTCATTTATTTAATTTATCCACTTGCTATAATCACCCAATACATTGTTACTTTTACTTCTTTACAGTTATCTTGAAACTAACAACAAGGAAAAGGAATTATTTTATCTTATCTCCTTTTTTCCTTCTCAAATGCTTGTCCTTTTTCTTTGTAGAACCAAATTTTGAGCTGTGTCATTTTCCTTTTTTTCTGAAGAACTTCTTTGAAATGTCCCTTGCAGAGCGGAACTCTTGTGAATGAATTCCCTGACTTTTTGTCTGAGAAAGTCTTCATTTCTCTTTTACTTTCTCAGAATAATGTCTCTGGATATAAAACTCTAGGTTTATTTTTACCTTTCTCAGCATTTTTAATATATCACTCCTCTCTTGTTTTGCTTACATATGTTCTGATGAGAAGTCCAGTTTAATTATTATTTGTGTGCCTCTGTAGGCTAGGAATCTGTTTTTCTCAGTCTACTTACAGAATGTTCTTTGTTTTTTCTGTAATTTGAATATAACATAACTGTGTATAATTTCATTTTGACTTCTGACCTGTGTATTATCCCTTTGAACTTACGGGGATTATACTTTATTATTGGTTGTTTATTTTGGGAAGTTATTGGCCATAATTATTTCAAAAATTTCTTCTGCTCCCATTTCTGCTTACCTCTTGGTATTCCACTTAGGCACATTACAACTTATCTTGCAGTTCTTGGATATTCTTGTGCTCACCCGCAAACCCCCTTTTGCATTACAGTTTGGGATGTTTTTCTTTTCTCCTCTTCACACTCACTAATTCTTCTCTTGACTGTGTTGAATCTTTTCATGTGCCCATCCACAGACTTTCTTTTTTTTCTGTTACAGTGTTTCTGGTTTCTGAAACAAACAAATGGTTCTTTATCCTAGCCTTTTTACCCCTCTGCTGACATTACCCATCCAGCCTTGCATGTTGCCCACTGTTCCCTTTAGAGCCCTTAGCATATCAGCCATAGTTGTTTTAAACTCTTGCTCTGATAATTCCGGCATCTGTGACAATATGTGAATCTAGTTCTGATGATTGTTTTGTTTCTGCAGACTTTGGCACGCCTCGCAATTTTTTTTGAAATCTGGACATGTTGTATCTAGTAATGGGAATGCAAGTAAATAGGGTTGTGTGTGTGTGTGTGTGTGTGTGTGTGTGTGTGTGTGTGTGTGTGTGTATTTATATTAATCTGGCCAGGAACTGGACAGTCATTGATGTTTGGTATAGGTGACAGACTTAAGACTCATCTAGTGTCCTGAGTTTTGCCTCTTCTCTTAACTTTGGGATCATGTTTAGAGATGATCTGTATTTCTGTATTTTATCATTCTTTCAGCAGTTAGCCACTATTATCGTACTGGAGACCTGCTGTTGTGCTGGCATGACATGAGGGAGGGAGGGCACTGTGTAGTATTTCAGTTAAATGTCCATGTTTTTAGAGGGACATTGCCTTGGAACTGTGGCATATGCAGTGTTTCTCAGCTTGTTCCCCCTGCACTCCATTTTCCCAACTACTGAGTTTTCAGTTCATATTCTTGAATCCCTGGCTCCTGTAGACTGTTTTTTCCTTTAGTGGGACAGGAAGCCTAAGGGAGCTAGAGTGGAGGAATGCCTCCCTCCTGGCTAACACTGTGCAAAACCATCTCCAGGACAGTGGTCTTTGCTTTGGATAACACCAGCCTGTCTCCCAATGGTCACCTTCTCCTCTGCCTCATAGAGCCAGGAGGGGATCCTCTGATCTTCACAGGGAGCATGGAGGGAAATCCCCCAAAATGTGGGGGCTGCTAAGACTGTTCCTGGGGAGCTTCTCACCCCTGCACTAGCCTCCATCAGATCAGCAATACTGCCATCTTATTTTCTGTCGTTTTAGGGCACTGAACTGTTAGGTGGACAGGTCTGGGCACTGACTCCATTGGCTCATCTTTCTCTCTAGATTTTGTGGTGGTGGTTTGCTGTGGTTTACAGCTCGAGCTGCTGTAAGAAAATGCCATAAACCAGTGACTTAAGCAACAGACATTTATTTCTCCCAGTATGGGAATACCTGAATCTAGGTTCCTGTGGAGTCAGCTCCTGGTGAGGGACCACTTTCTGGCTTCCAGACATGAGCCTTCTCGCTGTACTTCCCTGGCTGAGTGAGAGCGAGCTGTGGACTCTTTTCCTCTTAGAGAGGCACTTACTCCATCATGGGTCTCCGCCCCGGTGACTTCACCTAGACCTCCCAAAGGCCCAGGTCTAAACACCATTTCACAGGTTAAAGGCTTCAACTTAGGAATTTTGGAAGGACGTGCTTCAGTCCATTCAGTTTTCTAATGGGGCTAAGAAAAGTGATTGATTTTCATTTTGTCCAGCTTTCTTGTTTCTAGAGAGATGATTTATAAGCTCTTTAAATACAGCGCTGATGCCTTTCCTATCCAATGTTATGTATGTGCTTTCAAGACTATCCATTCCCTTTAAGAACAGTTTTTGCTGCTATTTTATTTTTTTGTGTTTAGGACATTATATGAAAAATTTTATGAAATAGTGGACAGATAATTTAAGACCTAGAAGGGTAACTTTCTACAGAGTGAAATTGCATTTGCTTCTGCACGAAGCAAAGAATACTAGAAATCTCAGACCATTTTCATTCTGTTTCACAGACTGACAAGATGGGAAGCAGACTTTTAATCTTTATGAGTTGTTTGTCTCTGACTTATCCTTTATCCTAAGTTGCAGACCCTCAGTGTTCTGACACAAAACCTGCGGAAACTTACGGGGGATTCCCATCATTCAGGGGTCTAGAAATAAAATGTTGCCCCTATCCCTGTGAAGTTGTCAAAAATGCTGCCTGAGTCCTCAGTTTCTCAGTTTCTCCTCTTCAGGAATCCTTTAGTCACCGGAATAAAGAGAAGCGACTTACTGGTAGGACCCCCCCCCTTTGGGTTTTTTTCTCCCAGATCTCAGACACTTTCATTCTCTATATTTCATTTTGTATGGCTTTCCTAGCAGGAGGATTAAGAAGTATTTCCCAGTCTACCAACACCATGATTATTTTTTAGTTAAAACTTATTTTCCATCTCATAAAAATTTTAGTCCATAGAAATTTAAGTTTAGTGAGCGGTCCTTGTGTCTTCCATCAAACTATGGACTGCTCTGCCTCACAGTAGTTAAGGGCTGCGGTGAAGGTTGTACCTGTCAGGTGCCTTTACTCTCTTGATCTTTCTGTCTTGGGAACCAACCCTTCCATGCTGTTAGGGCCCAAAGAATGTATTTGACAACTTTGTTTCTCCACACATTGTAATATAATGACTGGCACATGGGACCTGTTAATAATTTATTATTCCTTCAAATAAATAGTTTGAAGATAATGTACATTTTCTGAGAGCAGTGGTTGAAACGGACTGGATATTAATAAAAATCTATACTCTTATTTTGAAAATTGAGATTTACTACATACACAAAGCAAAATGTAACTTTCTAATTTGGTCATTTTTACCCTCATTGTTGACCCTCTTACAAGGGTTACACTCACCCTCAAGATGGAATGAACTCTTGTATATGTAGTTACAATGCCTTGCTCAGCGTGCTTTAAAGCTGTTCTTTTGTTAGTGTGGTTCCTGCTTTTCAGTAGTTCTTAGTTTTCGTTGGTTTTCTTTTGTATTTTCTAGACTGAGAGTCTCATGAGAGGGTCACTGTTAAATATTTAAGACTAACATAAAATAGAGAGCTGATTTCCACTAGGCAGCATACTGCTGGGAAAGGGTTAGTGTCTGCATGTTGACTGACTGTCCAAAATGACTGTACTTGGACCCAGATCATGGGTAAGTCATCCGTTTTCTCATTGTAAGAGAGTTCAGGGACTTCCTCTTCACTTGTCTGCTGTATTGAGTCTCTGCTGGTGTTGCTGTCTGTTTCAGTGGGAGCTGGACCCACTTAATGTGTAATTGCAGTCTGCTCTATAACCACACAGAACTGACCCCATGTTTCTGATTTACTACATTGGTGTTTGGATCCCCTTATGAGCCGCCATATGGACATCTCCCTTTATGTCTCTTGGCTTTCATAGATGAGTTGCTCAGTTCATATTTGAAAAAGAAATTAATGCTATTATACCTCCTCATAAACTTTCAAATCGCTAATGGAAATATTTAAAATCCTGTGAAAAACTTTAATTCATTAACTCTATAAATAATCTTGGTTAGAATACATTTCTAAACAAGCTATGAACACCTCATTGAATTTGCAAATCACCAAGTCTCAAAGAAAAGTACAATTAAAGCTTTTTGATTTTTATCACATAAGGCTCACCACCTTAATTTATTTATCAATATTTCATGTATGCGTTGATGTGATGGCATCTTCCTTTATATTCTGTCTGCTAAGAGGTTGGCATTTATATGCAAGAGTCCTGTTAAGAATTTAACATCGTCTTGTGTTTTTATTCTGCTACAAAAATTTTGAGAAAATGTAAAGTTTAATCGAACAATCTTTTTGTTTATAAAGTCAACTGGTAGAGCTGTGTCCCAGTTCAGCAATAATCTAAGTTGTATTACTCTCAAATGTGTCAAAGATTTTAAATATAAATTAGGAGAAAAATAGAAAAAAACCTCAGATGAAATATCAAATTTCCTCTAGGGTGAATTGTTTGTTTTCATGTTCTGTTAGAATGAGGCTTTTTGATGGTTTAGCAAAATTATGGGCTTTAGAGTTAAAAAAGTCTGGAATTAAATGCTTACTCTGCCACTTCCTAGCTGTGTGGCTTTAGGCACATAACCTTGATAATTTTCATTATCCTCAGTTTTACAGTAGCTACAAAAATGATAACTTCACAAGGTTGATGCAAATATTAAAGCTACTTAATACATTTCTGCTGTGTCTGACTCTGAGGCGCAGCCCCTCACAGAGAAGACATCTAGATTGCTAATGTAGCTCACGCTTGCCACTTACTTCTCTATTTGGAAGTTAGCCCTGGTGACCCCTTCTCCTAATATCTGTTCCTTCTCTAAAAGTTTTGAGATGACATAGGGAGGGAAAAAGAGTCATAAGAATGTTCAAAGACCCAAAGTACAAATGACCATGACATACTTTGGAAATGCAGATTCCAGGGCCTCACCTGCAGATTTAGTGTATGAGATACAGGAACTTCATATGTGTATTTCTTACCAGCACCTCAGGCACACCTGATATACACTAACGTTCAAAATCTATGGTGTAAGGGAATACATATACAGTAACAAAGCATTTTCTTTTTGAAAGAGATTTAAAACCATGCATTTCTTTATGAGTTGAAAAAAATCATCGTGTCAAATTGAGGAGTATCTCCTAGGTAAAGGAAATACTTTTGAAATTGCTAGTATAGTATGCATTGCACTTTTCATTTATAAAGTAACATAGCAATTCCAGGCATCTTTCACAAATACCCTGAAAAAAATTCCCATTAGCAAAGCAGTTTTGGTTATCTTATGTGTCATCAAACAATGCAAAGTAATAAAACTATTATTTTTTATTTAGATATCTGATTAATTGTAATTGTGAATGTTTTCTCAGTGACCTTAATATTAAAATTGATTTGCCCAGAGTGTTACTAAATGATGTCACTACTTGCTCTGTCACTGTGCACACTTTCTGTGTCTACAGATTACTTTCTTTTACCAATTATTATAAAATTGATAGATACTCATTTGAAAAATCTACGTGTCTGAAATGTGCTGAATAAAAGTCCATATTCCCATCTCACAATTTCCCACACTCTTTGTAAGAAATAATTGCTAAAACATTTAAAGTTGCCAAGATATTTTTATTACTAAGTATCTTATATTTCTTCTCTGTGTTCCCACATTCAAATAACTCAAAAATTGATCAGGTAAATTGTGAAAGGTCCCATTCCACTTGCCTGTCGCCAATGCTGCTGTACATCTTTCCTCCCGATCCCAAAAGATGCTGAGGTCATTGTCGTGGCATCTATCTAAAACCATAAATTTACATTAATTTTGGAAAATGTGAAATCTTTTAGAGGATTATCTAATTCTTCATCTAGCTGTTCACTGCAAGAAATCTCAATTAGGGATTATATTAGCCTGCCAGCACCCAGGAAGACAAAATTAGAAGAATGAGAAGTTCTGATTAGAATTGAATGTCTACCAACCCTGGATGTGCCTCAACCTGATTTGGAATGCGTGTAAAGACAGACACACTGACAAATAGGAACACACACACACACACACACACTTCTCAGTATCTAAGCACTGTGCATTTTAACTTGTATTTCAAGTTTGGAAAGCATCACCCAAATGAAATGACTGCCCTGCATCAGCCATTCTAAAGAACGTTTGAAGAAAGGTACATCAAATTTCCAGGCAAATGTTTATGGGTTTTGCCAGAAGTAGAGACCATGGTGTTGTGGAGGTGAGGTAGGGGTTGGGAGTTGGGTAGTACAATGTGGAATATAGTTAACCTTTCTTTTATATCCAAAATTTGGGGGTCTCTCTTCACCTCACCTATGACCACTGCTCAATAAGCATTGAATCTTCAATTCTAATCAACCTTTTGTATGAAATTTCAACCAGTGGAATCAATGGAGCTGTAGAAAGGTCTGGACATCAGAATCCACATATCTGTGGAATTAAGCAGTGTTCTCTTATTAAATTTCATTAGCCAAGATGTGGGCCTACTATGTTTGAAACAGTCTGGATAGCTCCCCCAATTATGGAATCTCAGGGCACATTTGCACATATGCACTTGGCAAGCTCTCAGAAATCCTGGAATTGAGAAACCTACTGAACTTTGTTGTGTTTGTTTTTAGCTGAGTCTTTCATACATATCCAACATGTATTATATTGAGAAATTCCTTGAACCAAGTCACATTCTGGATACTATGGATGGAAGGCAGTAAAGGTCTTGCTTTAGTGGAGCTTGTCTGCTGGTAGGGTAAAATAAACAAATAATTAAACAAAAAACAAAAAAATGTCCTGACCCCCTCTCCATCTCAATAATGAGTGACGTGAAGAAAATAAAACAGGAAGATGTGCTGTGGAGTGCCAGATATACTGCATTGAACCTGTCTAGAGTGATAATATTGTGGCCAAGTCCTGAAATGACAAGAGGAGCTGGTTGTGCAAAGGTCTTGAGGGGAGGAAACTTCAGAGTAGGATGAACAGCTGGTGCAAAGGCCCTGAGCAGGACTGAGCTTGGCTCAGTGAGTATGTTCAGTAAGGTTGGAGCATCCTGGGGGATTTTGCCAACCACTGAGTATATCTGATAGGGAAGATGGATTTTGTTTTAATTGGTAAAGGAAGATATGGGGTAAGATGGTTGCATTCACCTTTAACAGTCTTACTATTGCTCTGAGGGGAAAAGATGAGAGATGGGGATGGGGATGATGACAGGAACAGGAGGACAGAACAGAACAGGAAGAACTCATTGAGTCGTGCTGGCCAGGCAGCGCTTATTGAGCAGTGGTCATAGGTGAGGTGAAGAGAGATCCCCAAATTTTGGATATAATTTGAAGATGTCATCAGAGAACTGCTTGTGAGTATGAGCCTGACTATAGAGTGTATGGATTATTGGGAGCAGGAAGAGAGAGTTGATAATGAGGAACATGAAATCAAATTAATTTGATGATGAAACACCCAATCTTTTTGATAAATGTCTTTGAAAAGATTTTGGTAAATGCTGGTAAAGGGATATTTGTGAAGTAGAAAGACAGGTAGGGAGATGAACAGACTCCTTGGTATTGGTGTTTCTGTAATGGTTTTGCCTTTGCCTTGTGTACTACATGAGATTGACTTTATTTGTTGATCCAGTCCTGGTGAGGGGACTTATCATGAGCCTGAATAGAGTATAGCATCACCATCCCCCATTTTGTTCCTACATATGCTGTTATAGTTGAAAAGGAGGAGGAGGAGAAGGGAGGAAGGAGAAGGGGGAACATGACGGAGAAGATAGGGGAGGAGAAAGGGGAGAAGGAAAAGAGGGGGAAGAGGAAATAAAACTTAAATATAAATTGTATAAACTGTTCAGAATAACTGCTTCATTCTAACTTATTCACATGTGAAGCCTTACCTCATGCCATTTAGGAGAAAATAAGAACTGCTTAGCTGTTAGATGGGATATTGTATGTAGGCTTTGCAGGTGAGCTCTGTTAGGTAAGATGCACTTGCCATTGTGGAGGGGACTTAGCTCCTGATCTTACTGTGTAATAGTTTTGCAAAAGCCCGAAGTTCTCCCCCACCACCTTTCTGACCTTTAATTTCCTCATTTTCACCAGTCTCTGCTAGTTCCCAAGGTCTTTGTTGCTTTCAAACTCTAGAGTGAGTCTGTAAGTTTAACTACAGGTCTTTCCAAATTATTACCACTTCCAATTTCCCTGAACATTTTTTAATGTATGTATCCAGCAGATCCATGAAGTTTAACACCGTGTTATCGGAGTGAAGTTCAAATTGAGATGTTGGGTGATACTTTGTCGTTGGTGTTAACGAATAAAGTGAGAAAGCAAAACAGCAGAACTGTCATAACATTTTCATTCCTCAGCTATCTGAGCAACTCTGCTGGATCAGATCTGGAATGTTGGAAAATTTTTCTCAATTTTTAAAAAATATTTATTTTTTTATTTTTGCATACAAGCTGGGGTGCAGGCCAGAGGTGTGGGGTGGTGAGAGGGTTCACCAGAGACAGAGTGGGGAGCAGAACAGGCAGATTGACCGAAATACACTGCTGAGGGGAGCAGCGGGCGAAGCAGGAGAGGTCTGCCGTGCCATGTGGGGTTCTCCCCAGCCGGGCATCGAACTCGCGCCGCAGCCACTGACAACTCCACAGTGCTGTGCTTAACCCGTTGCACCACCAGGGAGGCCCTTTACTCAATTTTTTATACTAGTCACAGAGTTAGGTTTTAAGTTTGATCTGCAGTTTATAGAAACAAATTTTAGGGAGGGTATTCTAGTTGAAAACTGGTTTAATGGTGATGATGGGTTTTAAACCCTTCACGTTAAGGGGCTCTTCATATAAAGAATATGTATTCTCTTACTGTGAAGAAAGGCTTAGGCAATTGTAACTTCCATCAATGGAGAGACATTACAACATAACTGTTAATATGATTTTCTTGAAGAAGGCAGCTATTTCTATAGTAAAAAAGCCAATGAGACATCAATTTGCACATCATCATTACAGGTGACAAGTGACATGGATGTTCTCCAGATTTACTGATTCTTCTTTCCCTTTTCTTCCAGGGTTTTTCTGGAAATGCAAATGCAGACAGCGTTGTGTACTGTAGACTCCAGCCTTCGATCAAAGCCAGGTTTCTGCGCTTCCTCCCCATAGAGTGGAACCCCAAGGGCAGAATTGGAATGCGGATTGAGGCGTTTGGATGTGCCTATAGTAAGTGTTTGTTTACCCAACACACTGAAATAGTTATCAAAGGGGACATTGTAAAAGCCAAACTGCATGCTGAAACGGACGTTATAGCTAGGTAAAGATAGATAAAAATGGGAGTGACTTTTTGTGGAAGGACTTTTGTGTCCACCCACACCTGCCAATATTGACTTTCAGTGTTTGGCTTTTATAGTTTGAATCAGAAATGGAAGATTTTACAGACAGGTCGATAGAGAGATAGGTCCAGAAAGATGTTTATAGGCACAGGTGAGTACATTTTTACGAAGTGAATGTCATTGTTGAGATCCTAACTTTAAAATCAGAGCTTTTCTCCTGTGGACTCTACTTGATGAGGTTTCATTTAGGTACCCAGAATTTAATAAAAGAGACAGTGTGCCATTTGGTATAATCCATCATCTCTCATGAGGCCAAAGACTATTTTTCTCTCTAGCCTAAAATAATATGCCATGTAACTAACTTATAAATATGCTATGCCCTCAGCATAAATTAATAGAAAAAGTAAAGACCTCTGCCAACATATAAAGTGCGTTTGAAACACTTTCACATAAGAAAGATAGAAACCACAGATTTCACTTAGCCCCTGCTTAATGAAGTGTTTTATTATATCTTTTTGTGGGGAAGGGACCTAAGAGTTATTGATAGCACACCTCAAACCACACTATCCTGTGAGGTGCTCTTTTATTATAAAACAATGAGTTTGTTAATATGATGTACAATTACCAGATGAGCCTTCTGCGGTTTGAAGAGTTTAGTGATTTGCTCAGTGTTTCCCAACTAGTGCACGGAAGACTCTGGAAAGGAAAAGAACCCTGGGCTATTCAGAGGCTCTACATCATCATTCCTTAGTAGACCTTTATTTTTTAGCCACAAAAGCTATTTTCGAACATTTTTTACCACTTTGTGATGTAGGTGAAGTTAGGTTTTGGTTCACTTCAGTTACATAGAAAAGGCGTGTCATAAAGAAGGCAGGAGAGTTGTTGACATAGTGTGCACCGGGTCAGACAGTGAGTGGGTGTGCACACAGCACAGGTCCTCAGGGACTTAGAGATGCTCCTGCCGCCCGCCGCCAGCAGCGTAATTGACAGACCTTCTCTTCCTGCTCAGGCTAGTGAGCAATAGAGCTAATGTTAACAGTATTCATTTTTCAGTTCTAGAAATGGCCAGTTTTCCTCAAGTGCTTATTAGTTTATGTTTGGCACTATAGCAAGCACTTAGTTTATAACTCCTAAAACATACCCAGATAAATAGTATGGGAGGCATGATTCCATTCCCTGGTTTGCAGATGAGGAAGCTGAAGCTTAGAGAGGTTAAAGTAACCTGCCACGCGGTAGGAAATGGCAAGCTGGTTTGAGCCACCTCTGCCAGACTGCAGAGCCACCCACTCTCACTCTGCTCCAGGTCCTGACGGGAGATGGGCAGGGCAGCGGACTTCTCGCCCTCTGCCAACCTTACGCTGGCTTTCTTGATGTCAGCCAGGGAAAGCTCTTCCTGTTCTGTGCTAGCCTCTCCCTCCACATGGTTTTGCTCAACTAAACTCATCCTTTAAAAGGAACATCCCACCCACATTAGATGTGGGACTGCCAGCCTTAGCTGTGGGTGAATCATGGAGTCTAGCAAAGTCCATGCCATATGACGAAGCCTTAGAAAACAGACTCCAAAATGCTTCATATTTATAGTTACATTCTCGACTTCTTTGGAGCATCCACCTTGCAAAATATGTGTTTGTCAGGACATAATAATAGCTAACAGCCACTGAGCATTTCTCTGTGTTAGAAGCAGTTTTATAAGCATTCACATTTAATTCTCAAAATCATCCATCTAATAGAGTCTTAGAAATATTAAGCAATTGCCCCACGACACACGCCCAATACACATTCACGCTAGGATGTAAATTCAGCATTTATTGAACACGATGTTGAAGCTGCTTTGCTGAAAATAAAGCCCCACGCTTGATGTCCCCTGGGGAGGGACGCTGGGGTCAGCTCCCCTGAGTGCTCTGCTGTCCTGTGTTTGAGGACAACTCAAGTTTTCCCCCAGGTTTGTTGGTCCGCTGCCCTGTGGAGCAGTCTTTTCACAGTGACTTCGTTTGCTCTCTCTTGGGGTGAGCACACCGTCGTGTGTGTGGCCTTCTTTTTTCTTGGTCCTGCAGTTGAAGATGCAGTACTGGGGGCCAACGAGATTTTAAACTCAAACATAACACATCTGGCAAATGATAAAATAAAAGTCAATGTAAACTGTGTAATTTTGGATAAGAGGAAAAAAAGATAAATCTAATGGAAAAGTACTGTCATAGATAACGAAAAATAACACCGAAATGAGTTGGCTGTGAGCGCCTTGTGGGAATGTGTTCGATCAGATTGACTTTAATTCCTCAATTGCACCCTAGTCATAGTCACAGTCTCCCCTTACTTATGGCCTCGGCCCTGCTATGACTTAGCTAGAGCATGGTGCAATACAGCCATCACTTGTGGGACAGCTATCAGTGTCAGAGACTATTGTTTATTGGCATTTCCTGACTAGCCCTAACTACACAGAGGGTTAGGTGCTTGAATGTTAACACTTTATTCAGGAGTAAGAGGATATGAGCAGAGTTGTCTGCTGAGTGAACCCTGTAGCTTGGTCCTGGTCATCTGGCACAGAAATACTTGAGGCCACACCTCCCCTGCCCTCAGAAGGGAGAGCTGTGGGCACTTAGAATGCAAGAATCCAGCAACACGATTTTGTCTGCAACTCCCTTGAATAGCCCAGACCCAACATCATGCTGGATTTTCTCCAGGCATAGAAGGTCATTCGCCCACAATTCCTATAGAAAGGAAAGTGGTATTGGGAGTGGGCGGACTCTCTCCCCGAGTCTTAGTCCTGGGGCCCTGGCCGTGCTAGCACACAAGGGCAGTTCCTGTGAGCTTGAGGAGGCCAAGGACTGCATGGCCCACCAGCCGGTATGTCTGCACCACGCTCATGTGACATGGGTGGGCGTTGCCTGAGCCACCCCACAGGTGTCATATAGACCAGGTGCGTCAAATCTCCTGACGTGGAGCATTGGGAACCGAGTGAAATTAAGAACTTTGGGGCCTCCCTGGTGGCGCAGCGGTTGAGTGCTGCGCTGTGGAGCTGTCAGCAGCAGCGATGCGAGTTTGAGGCCCAGCCGGGGAGAATCCCACATGGTGCGGCAGACCTCTCCTGCCTCGCCCGCTGCTCCCCTCAGCAGTGTATTTCTGATCTGCCTGTTCTGCTCCCCACTCTGTCTCTGGTGAACGCTCTTGCCTCCCCACGCCTCTGGCCTGTACCCCAGCTTGTATAAATAAATCTTAAAAAAAAAAAAGAAATTAAGAACTTTGTCCAGGATTACACACTCTGTGTTAGATCTAATATTTAAAGTCCTATTCGCCACTTTCCAGACTCAGTGCTCTTGAAGACTACATGAATCATATGTGTGTTCTCCATTTACGTTTTATTGATGCTTGCTAAAAGAGACTCTATGAGGAATTAACCACAGAGAGAAATTCTGAAGTAATATATACTTAATAATAATAGGAATGTGCAAACTCATAAAAATGGCACACACTCAGTGAAGAATATTGAGCATGAACGCAGGGTGTGAGGAATAAAGTGATGGATAAGTTGATATTAGTATAAGAAAGTTTATAGCAATAGGTTTTGAAGCTAAGGTGCAGTATTTTCACAGAGCAGGATGGTTCAAATAAGAGAAGGAGGGCCTCCCTGGTGGCGCAGTGGTTACACACTGCGCTGTGGAGCTGTCGGCAGCGGTGACGCAAGTTCGATGCCCGGCCATGAGATTCCCACATGGCGCAGCAGATCTCTCCTGCCTCGCCCGCTGCTCCCCTCAGCAGTGTATTTCCGTCATTCTGCCTGTCTGCTCCCCACTCTGTCTGGTGAGACCTCGTGCTGCCCCATGCCTCTGGCCTGCACCCTAGCTTGTATGCATAAATAAATAAATCTTTAAAAAAAAAACAAAACAAATAAGAGGACTGTGCCCCAGTCAAGTGAAGGATTGGGATTATTTGGAGGCTCCGTCCATTTTTGATAGGCCGACTCACATGAAAATGAGTGGCATAGGTTGGAGACAGCACCTCACTCAGGAGGTCTCTGCCCTGGTTTGTGCAAATGACAACAAAGCTGCCAACCAGAGCAGAGGATTCTTTTGACTCGGATCAGATTCAAAATACAGCGACGGTAATTGAGTCAACAGAGCTTAGTGATGTTCCGGGAAGAGACCCTGAGGTATCAGAGTTGAATGCTGTTTGAAAGGCGGTGTCATTTTCTGCAAAGTTCTGGAAGGAGAGAGAATTAATTCCATTGTTGACTCACCAAATTCAGGTCCCTGTAAAATATGGGAGGTTGAATGTATGAACCCTCTGGGTTGAAGACATAGATTGAAACCTGTGTAAATATCATTATTGTGATTAAATCATAACATTACTACTGATTGCATTTCTGTTAGGGTAAAACACACTTTTATGGTAAAAGATGTGTTTGAACAACTACTCATGTCTTTGAAAAGCAGAAATGCATTTCAGCATAATGAAAGCCAGTCTGTTATACTGTTTTTTCAGGTAGTGTACATGTTCAATGTCATCCCCCACCGCCTCACCCAGAGCCTAATGTATGTGTTGACTGAGGATACAGATGCAGGTGGTCTTGTGAATATTTCAGGGAAAGTGGCCATTGTGAGAACCACACACAGTTTTATTGCCCTCTCTCCCAGAGAGTTAGAGCAATAACTTGTTATGAAGGTACATCAAGTGAATGGAAAATCCATATCAAAGAGCATGTTCTGTTTTTATATCGGTCCACTTGAAGTTGTTTCTTGAGTACGGAGAGAAGAAGAAACTAAATCTCACAGGTTCAAAGGAAAAGTATCAATTTCAGATCTCTTGGCCATAGCCCCTTTGAACATGTTTATAGATCTGGACATCCACAGAAGAGATTATGTAAGGATGTAACTTGTGAAGGAAAGAAAAGGGAAAGAAAATGTTTAGTGGTAGATAAACACACTTGTGTGTCCCAAAGAAACATAATAATGTAAACAAAGGCAAAGAAAAGAAAATAACTGAGAGCAATGTGTCTTGAGATGTCCTTAAGAAGTGGCAATTAAGCCACAGGAGATAATATTCTTTAATTGTGGATGAATGGCTGAGACAATTGACCTTAGTGTAAATACTAAGTTCCTTTTCCATAGTTTTGTGTAAGCATCTTTGTTTTGCAATCTCTGATCTTCCCTTCCTCACCCTCAACAGAGAAAGAATGCCCAACTTGCCCAGCCATCCTGAAGTAATTTCCCTTTCTTTGACGTGGCTGCATGATTTCATATTCAAGATGTAGAGTTTTCACACCGTATCTAAGGCATTCATCACACACCCAGCCTTCATTCCACCACCTAGATAATTCTTTCACCCATTGTCTCTTCAGCATAGAAATCACCGTTTCTGACAGCTTCTCTGCACCTGCATTTAGGTCGGAGGACATTTCCTCCTGCTTGGGGAGAGCTGTTCGGCCCCTCTCAGGCGGGCATTATGCTGTATTAGTAATATGACTAGTTTTCTAGAGATGTGAGTGAATCAGAGGAGAAAGGAGGCAGCTTGGTGAGCCTCAGAAAGGCTTTTTCCATCATCTGAGAGGCAAGTTCAGGCTGTCAAAGATCAGGTATAGAACACAGGGAGAACAGAGTGAGAACACTGCAAGAGACAAGATGAACAGAAGTGGGGAGGGAGCACAGTGGACTATGGTGGAGGACCACAGGGCTTTTGGTGGGAGGTATGGTGTGGTAACAACACCTGAAGGGGGTCATCCTTCCTAAACAACAATGTAAACCAATGTTACCTCAATAAAAATAAAATGAGAAAAAAAAACAATAAGAGAAAAATTGTATCGACGTTTTGGATTATTGTACTTACTTGCTTTTAAATGCAGGCTATTTAAGAAAAAATTATGGATTCTGTTTAATACATGGGAATAAGTCAATCGTAACTAGACTCATGTTAACTTTCTAGTAATAAGAGTGAGCATTTCAGAATGTAAAAAATAGCAATATAATTTTTTGAACATTGGGAAGTCGAAACTAATTTTATCTGTAGATTTCAGTTTAGGAAACATTAATAGGAAATATAAGAAAGTAGCGTGAGAAGTGCAATTATTCACATGAGTGAAAAAACACTGAAAAAAAAGATAGTCTATTCAGGATGCTGATCTCATACCACTTGTCTGGTTATGGGGAAAAAAATGGGAAGTAGTAAATTGTAGGTTTACTGTAAGGACTATAGTTTTAATTGAGTCCAGGACTTAGTAAGCAACTCCTACATGCTAACTGCTAAAAGCTTGACCAAGCTGAGTTTACAGTCCCTGCTTTCAAATTGTCTATCAGTTACTTCTGTAGCTGGAGAATCCTATTTTATGTCAGAGGTTAAAAAGGTGATAGATTCTGGTCAGCCTAAAATCAAAGAGGATAAATGTTTTTCTTTTCTTTTTTTAGATATTTTTTTAATGCATAGAAGAGCTGGGGTGTAGGCCAGAGGTGTAGGGGTGGTGAGAGGATTTACCAGAGACAGAGTGGGGAGCAGGACAGGCGGACCTACTGAAATGCACTGCTGAGGGGAGCAGCAGGTGAGGCAAAAGAGGTCTGCTGCACCATGTGGTTTAGCTGCCTGGCCAGGGATCGAACCCATGCCACAGTGGCTGCCGATAGTTTGATAGTGCTGAGACTTTAACACCTGTGACACCAGAGAGCTCCGATAAGTATTTTTCTTTGCAGTTTATAGTCTTGAGTTTTTATCTTATTTTATTTCAGTCTTTTAAGATTTTCATTTGCTGCATGACAGTCACAGCAACATTGGTGGAGCTAGAAGGATTCATGCTCAGTGAAATAAGCCAGAAGGAAAACGAAAAATATTGCATGGTTCACTTATAGGAGGAATGTAGGGGAACCAAATAAGGGATCAGGAAAAAAATAATAACAATAAATAAAACCCCCCAAATTAACAGGCAACTATAAATTAGAGACATTCTGCAGGGGACAGGGTGAGAGAGCGATCAAAACAGGGGAGGGAAGAACACAAGGGACTATGGTGATGGCGCAAGGGTAAACTGGTGGTGAGAATTTTAGGGCAACTTCACCTGAGAAGAGAAAGCAAACATTGTACAAAAATGAACAATGATGTAAAATATATATAAATAAATAAATTATAAAAAGATTTTAATTTGATGATAGGTGAAGCCATATTAAAATTAAAATAAGGTGTCAGCTATTATAATACCCCAAATAAGGTAACTATGAAAAACTGCCAGGATTATGAGATAGAGCGAACTGAGGAGGCGCTCACTGTCACAAAGGAAAATAGTGTAGTGTCAGTGAGAATAATAACTACAGTTTTGAAACATGTTTAATATGCTGAAGTAAATGGGCACATGAAAATACTTTAAAAGGACCCCATTGGTCAAGAGATATGTACGTGATATTAGGAAGCCAACTCTTTGTCTTGAAATTTAGTAAGTGACGGGAAAACATTAAGCAGTGATGCTACTTTTCTCATGTAATCTGTTTCTCCAGGTAACCATGTAAAAGATGAGGGAATTTCTCTTTAAAGTTATATTCCAGGTAGTTAAATAAAGCAGGAATAAACTGAATTAGTGTATGCTTGTTTTGCAGTAATCCTAAATCAGTTAATGGATCAATTAATTATGAGGGACCACAACGAGGCAGTTTGCTTTTTGGTACTAATCATAGCAGAATAAGTTTTACTGGACTATTTTGCTTCCCATAGCAATTATATTTGCTGATTTTATATATGTGTTTTACATATAATTAATACGTATGCTGTATATGTGTAACATGTTAATATATGTTAAATTTATATATAGATATATAGCTTAAACTGCTTCAGGGCTCTAAAGTTCAACTCAAAAAAGGTAGAATTTGAGAAGACTTGGTTCTTGACAGAACTTGACTTTTCTGAAGGACACATTCCAATGTGCAGGGCATCGCAATGCTGAAGCAGAAAATAGCCAGATTTTACTAAGTTGAGGCGGCAGAGATCAGAGTTCAAGGTTGCAGAGTGATCAGAAATTTAGGTAAAATAGAGATGGAGAACTTCAGATCCTACATACAAATTCCTCTTCAATCCTTGGCTGTTTCCCGAACTTAACGTCCCCAAGATGAGACACTGAGGAGCCTGGGTGGAGGAAGGAGTGAGGAGATTATAAAGTCTTAAAGACTTCAGCATCTGCCGCCTTTGGAGTTCAAGTTCTGCCTATTTAGAGGGACTTGTGAAACATTGTGCACTTTTAACTGAAAAGCCAGAAGGGCATTGCCTGGGCACTATAAACAATATCTGGGGACCAGTTGCTAATGTCCTAGGGTGAAGAATGAAACCAAAGTTTCCCAACAAAACTGGAACTACACCATTCAGTTACCTGTGGACCTCTTCCTCTTACTTCCTGCCATCACCATCTGTCAGCCCGCAGTCTCTCCTACGCTCCCAACTCTCCTTACCTTCCCCCTTACTCATCTCATCTTCCTTCCTTCCTCCATCTTTCTTGCTTGACCCTAAGACATTGATCTAGGTAGTCATCTGCTCAACTGAAATATCTCTTCCTCCTTGGATATGGGTCCTCTATTGACAGCCTAAATTAGCTCTCTCTGTTCAGAGCTCTACTGCAATCCTTGGTGCTCCCCAGTCAACTTGTCGACACATCTATACTCTTGGGATGAGTCTCCCAAGTCTTCCTTCAGATTGGAGATTCCATGAGCACCGACTGTGTTCATAGTTGCGCCACCAGCTGTTGTGCAGCACTTGGCACAGTTAGTGTTCAGTCACTGTTTATTCAGTGGATGAGTTGGGACAAAATCTGATTAGCTATGATATAAACCAATAAGTGAATAAATGCATAGATATCCCAAATGCATGACACTCACACAGTAGCAGTTGATTACTCTGAGATGAACATAGACAATCCTAAGTGTTGCTAATACTGAAATGATGACAGCATCATACAAAATAATGAATGTCAAGGCATTTGGATACTTCCATTTGAAACCCACAGATTCTTTGTGGGGTAGGAGAGACTGGGATTATTTACCTACGCCAGAAAGGAAACTGAGCATCAGCATTTAAGCGACTTCTGAGATGACACAAAAGTTACAAATAAACATTAAGAACAGAAATACACAGGTGTGAGGTGGTATCTCATAGTGGTTTTGATTTGCATTTCCTTGATTATAAGTGATGTTGAGCATTTTTTTCATGTATCTGTTGGCCATTTGCTTTTCTTCCTTGGAGAAGTGCCTTTTTAGCTCTTCTGCCCATTTTTTGACTGGATTGTTAGCTTTGTTTTTGTTGAGTTGTGTGAGTTCCTTGTAAATATTTGTTATCAGTCCTTTATTGGATGTATTGTGTGCAAAGATCTTTTCCCAGTTGGTAGGGTGTCTGTTTTGGTTAATGTCTCTTTTGCTGTATAGAAGCTTTTTATTTTGATGTAATCCCACTTGTTTATCTTGTCCTTCACTTCCTTCGCTTTGGGGGATGTGTTGTTAAAGATTTTGCTGAAATGTATGTCGTGTAGAGATGGCACACATTAAAAATACAGGCAACAACAAATGCTGGAAAGGATGTGGAGAAAAAGGAACTCTTCTACACTGCTGGTGGGAATGTGAACTGGTCCAACCACTATGGAAGGCTGTATGGCGATTCCTCAAACTACTAAACATGGAGCTTCCATATGACCCAGCAATCCCACTTTTGGGAATTTACCCAAAGGACACAAAAATACGAATCCGAAAGGATACATGCACCCGTATGTTCATTGCGGCACTGTTCACAATAGCAAAGGTATGGAAGCAACCCAGATGTCCAAAAATAGATGATTGGATCAAGAAAATGTGGTACATATACACAATGGAATACTATTCAGCATGGAAAGAAGATAAACACATGCAATTTGCAGCGACATGGATGGAATTAGAGGGGATCATACTCGGCGAAACAAGCCAAAAAGAAAGAGAAAAATATCGAATGGTTTCACTTATAACAGGACTATAGGGAAACCAAATAGGAGAGACACTTGGGGGGGTGGGAGGAGGGGGAGGATAAGGGCACAAAATGGAGTAGAAAAGAACACAAGGGACCACGGAGATGGATCACGGGTGAATTGGTGGTGGGCTACCCAAGGGGAATACAAAATGTAAAAGATATAAATAACAATAAAAGTATATGTTAGAAAAAAAAAGAGCAGAAATACAACTTGCAGCCTCCATTGACACACTCAAGTGTCCTTGATGCAGTCATTGTGACCTATTTCAAATTTATTTGAAAGGCTCATGTAGATTGATATTTGAGTGGCAGTGATCAGGTTTGTTCTCATAATCTCCTGGTGCGTCATCACTGACCTTAATGCAGGCTATTTAAAGCCAGGGCATACAGTCACCTTTTCCCTGCGGTTATATGAGCAGTTCATCTTGTGCCTTCTTCTTTTGTGCTGAATTAATTTTAGTTGTTTTAAACTTAAGAGTCCCTTAAATCATTCTCTGTTCTTTTACCCTACTATGCAAAAATAGTCCGACTTATTTCCTGTTGATTTCTCAAGTGCTTGCTCTCTCCTGGCCATCTCTTAAAAACCCAATTCAGTAATGCAGATCCCAAGTGCCAGTACATCATGGTGTGGCTTTCATATTTCACTATGTAACAGTGTAATAGCGACTCGGACTGATTTGTGTTTCTTAGAAATCAAAATTGGACCTTTGTTGGTTTCATAATTCAGAGGAAATATTTTTCAAATAAAGAACAGGATGATCCGTGTTTAAAACTGACATCAGGTTTAGCCAAGAAGAGTTTATCCATAGCTCCCTTTCAATGGGAACCCTCCTTTTCTATTTATATCTTTGGGGTGATTCCCAAATAATTTGTAGGCGATGACTCTTGTGTCATTTTCAAAACTGTCATGATTGCCAATAACATCACTTTTCTCGGGATTTGTTCTTCAGTTCATGTGTTTTCTGTTCCAGTTTTTCTCATTCAAGTTTCTCAGTCAACTGACCACATCAAATAGTGTGATCATTAATAGCTTAACTCATAGATCAATTTCTCTCTGAAACATCTTTCAGAGTCAACTCCCAACCACCTCCACAATTTTCAGCAGTACAACCTGTGGCATACATAAATAAAACATTCATTTTCCATGGTACAATTCAGTATGCAATATGGAGTCTTCATTTTCAGAAAATGGTTTCTGAACCTAGTTGTTCCTCTCATCAGACTTCCCTCCAGCAGTGGTCTGTCTGCCTCTGGACCACTCAGAACTGGTCTTCCTGGGGATGACGCTTAGAGCTTGGTATTTGAGGGACATGAGGCAGAACTCAGGATGTAGGATGCTGGTAGAGATCCCAAGAGATTCTCCTCGGTCAATCTTTTTACATATAGATTTTTTTTATTGTTATTTATATCTTTTACATTTCGTATTCCCCTTGGGTAACTCACCACCAGTTCACCTGTAATCCATCTCCCTTGTGTCCTTTTCTTCTCCATTTTGTGCCCTTATTCCCCCCACCCCCCATCACCACTGAGTGTCTCTCTCCTGTTTGGTTTCCCTATAGTCCTGTTATAAGTGAAATCATTCGATATTTTTCTCTTTCTTTCTAGCTTATTTTGCTGAGTATGATCCCCTCTAATTCCATCCATGTCACTGCAACTTGCATGTGTTTATCTTCTTTGAATGCTGAATAGTATTCCATCGTGTATATGTGCCACATCGTCTTGATCCAATCATCTATTTTTGGACATCTGGGTTGCTTCCATACCTTTGCTATTGTGAACAGTGCCGCAGTGAACATACGGGTGCATGTATCCTTTTGGATTTGTGTTTTTGTGTCCTTTGGGTAGTTTCCCAAAATTGGTATTCCTCAGTCAATTTTATTTTTTTTTTTTATTTATTTTTTTTTTCC
>PVIJ01008094.1:0-49195 GCA_004024925.1 Scalopus aquaticus
AATAATTAAGACAGCATGGTACTGGAACAAAAACAGACAAAAAGACCAATGGAACCGAATAGAATACCCAGAATTAAAGCCACATATCTATGAACAGCTAATCTTTGACAAAGGAGCAAAGAAAATGCAGTGGAACAAGGACAGTCTATTCAATAAATGGTGCTGGGAAAACTGGACAGCCACATGCAAAAAAATGAAGATAGACTACTACCTCACACCCTGCACAAAAGTCAACTCAAAATGGATAAAGGACCTGGATGTAAGACCTGAAACCATAAAATGCATAGAAGAAAATATAGGCAAAACTCTACACGACATACATCTCAGCAAAATTTTCCACATATTTATATTGATGATAATAATAAAACTTACCTCAAAGGTGGCTGAGATGGGAAAAATGCAGCAACTATCACTTGAGAACACAGGAAAAACACGTGATTGACAGAGTATCTCATTTCCTGACTCATTCTAGACTGACAAAGTTCTGGGGATTCTGCTGCTTATTAACTCTATGAAACTGAGTAAGTTATTTGCCTTCATTATATTAGTGGGCAGAATGAGGGGCACTCTGGGACCCTCAAACCTGTATGCATTCATGGGTTCTGCCATCTGCTGCATCAAGACAAAACATACCTTAGTGCATAAGACCTTCAATAGAAAAGAACTTTCATACAGTTAGTGTACACCACAGGGAGGAGAAAGAATATACTTAAAATAGCTTCCCATGAAGTACCCAAACTTACCCATCCACTAGTGGGTAAGTGCCCAGCTAAGCAGAGCATTTATGGCCCCAAACTTGCCCCAAGCCTAAAGCACCTTCTGGTGGGGACTGATAGGCAAAGGGCAGAAGAGGCCAGCATGTCTGGGAGGAAAAGGGCAGAATCCAAGTAAAGATAAAGGCTGCCATTGTCAGCCTCCCCACAGGTCTCTCACATCTGTTTCAAGTGTCTCCCTTTCCCCCAAGTCCTTGGTACAAGTCCAAGGCCAAAAATCAAGTGCAACATCTTCACTTCTCTGGCTCATGTGCCTCCTCCACGTGTCCTTCAGGCTCCCCATCCTTCCTTCTCCAGTCTCCTCTCCAGTTTCTCCTCCTCCCAGCTCAGCTCCACCCTCCCTTGGGAGGGGCAGGGAACCTGGAACCAACCCTTTCCCTGGGGACCACCCAGTTACAGGCATGCAACTCATACTAGAACAATTAAATGCTCTCACCTTGGACTTTGAAGATTAAAATAACTGGACAATAAAACAGGAGCAATTGATAACATATTTCCAGAAACAATGATGTGAGCCTAGCAGAGACTGTGTGGAGTGCGCAGTAAGGGAGGGCGGGGGGTGGGGGGCGGGCATAAAGCTCTATTGGCCTGGTACAGATACAGGTATTCTTCTTAACTGCCAAGCCTTCTAGATTCTGGCCCATTTTCCAAACAGGCTCTTTCTTCCTTCCAAGCATCCGTGAACCCTCAAACTCCTTCTGACATTATTTTTGCTCGAGTGAACTAAAGTTGATTCCCTTTCTTGCAACCAAAATTTTGAACTGAAATACTACTGTTCTCCCCTTTGACAGGGTACACAGAGCTGAGATAACTCGAGTTCTCTGTTCCAAGAACACCCACTTGACTGGACAAATAAAACCCTTCTAATGATCAAGAAGGGAAAAAAAGGAAAGAGAGTCCAGAGCAGAAATCTTATTTTTATGTCAGTTCTGATGATTTGAGAGATAGGAACATGACTTTTAAGAAACACAAACACACATTGCAAAAGGTCCGCGGGAAATATTTGATTTATATTTTAGCACATTTAATTTTGAAGCACAAATGAATAAAGATGAAATCTTAACCATAGAAATTGATAGCCAGTGATAGCCACTAGCAGACATTCAGATAGCGTGTTTAATTTCACAGACTTAATCTTAATCAGAGTTCTCTGTTGTACTCTGTCATGGAGGAATGCCTGAATACGAATTCTATATGCTGGAGGCAGAGACTAGCCCCTTTTAACAGTGGCAAGTGAATGAGACATAGGCCCCTACTCAGCCTATTCATAGCCTGTTCTGTGTGAGGCATGACACCCTCAAGATTTTTTCTTAAGTACCCTTGAAAGAGATAATAGTTTAAACCATCTGAGCTATACCCATGTCTCACCTAGTCTCAAAGAAGTAGCATATTTTGCATATGAGGGTCGGGTAGGACAGGAGTATGAGCAGGGCCTCCCTCCCCAAAATCACATAAGCTCTCTAGATGTCAGTTATTGCTCTAACTTCTGTAAAGAGTTTCCTCATGTTATCACTAAGGCCCCCTGTAGCTTTACTTTTGTTAATGATCATCCAATACTTAGTTGAAATAAGGGATAGGACTCAGTATAGGAGTTAAGAAGCAGGAAGAGGGCCTCCCTGGTGGCGCAAGGGTTAAGTCTCAGCACTATGAAGCTATCTGCAGCCACTGCAGCATAAGTTCAATCCCTGGCCAGGGAGCTTCCCACATGGCGCAGCAGACCTCTCCTGTCTCACCCTGCTCCCCTCAGCAGTGGATTTCAGTAGATCTGCCTGTTCTGCTCCCCACTCTGTCTCTGGTGAATCCTCTCACCAGCCTGCACCTCTGGCCTACACCCCTTCTCTTGTATGCATAAATAAATAAATCTTTTTTAAAAAAGAAGCAGGAAGAGGAAAGAAAATGGAGTCATGAACATGCTGCCTGGCACATATTGGAAGAACAGTACTAAGTTCAAACAACAGAGGCAGAAAATCCACTTCTCACCTACTCCCCTTCCGCCCTGTAAGGGGTGGAAGGGGCCCCCTGGTTGCCATGCTCAGGTGGCTGGGGTAGGGCTGGACCTGTACACTTCAATCATCCTGCCCTAAGGAAACTCTTACGAAGTCCTAGGGCTTCACCAAGCCCAGCCTGATGATCTGAGCTGCGACGGAAGGAAAGATGGTGGACAAAGGGGGTCTGCATCCAGGCTCGTTCCCCAAAGAGATGAATGGATTTCAGTGAGTTATTTAAGTTCTCTAAAGCCTTATTTTTCTCATCCATGGTGAGAGGATAATTGCAGAGCTCTGGAACATTGTAGAGATTAACAATATTTTCTTGACACTGCCGACAAAATGAGCAATCAAAACCATTGGCCAATATTACATCAATTGTTGCTGTTAACATCATTATTATTGTCACATTTTTTAATTCATTAATTTATTTTCTTACGTCGTTAATTTTTGGACAGTGTAGCCCCATAATTCTGTTTTTTCTTTTGCATAGAAGAACTGCAGTGCAGACATATGAGAGGGTTCACCAGAGACAGAGTGGGGAGCAGAACAGGCAGATTGACTGAAACCCACTGCTGAGGGGAGCAGCGGGCGAGACAGGAGAGGTCTGCTGTGCCATGTGGGTCAGCTCCCCGGCTGGGAATCACACTCTGGCCATCATGGTGACAGTGCTAAGACTCAACCCCTAGATCACCAGGAAGGCCATACTGTCACATCTGTCTTGACAAACCATGAGATGCCGTGGGATGAAAATTTTCTACAGCAGATTTGTGGATGTAGACCTAAATAATATGGAAAGTTTGCACTGAAAGGAGATTCAATTACTCACCTTAGCATTGAATGGAAGGGAGGGATTTCCAGAAGGGATGAGTAGACTTCAGATTGCACCCATGAAGTATGTCCTAAAAGACATATAAACCAGTGCTTCAACTCAATTCCAAAAACAGTTATTTTGGTGTTACATGGGCTATCTTCGATAATGCAGTCCTGGAAAAATGAGCAAATTCTTTGAATATGTTTTGCAGAAGTATTAAATGAAATAATAATTGAGACACAATTGAGAAGTGATTCTGGAAACACCCCTATTTAATTGGGTCCCCTTCCTCTCCTGAGGAAGCCCAAGCTTTTTAACTCTTCAGATTTAAGCAGAACCCACTGGCAAGTGGGTGTAATGAAACCTTGAATTCTAGTAGGACTTCCTCTTTGGTGAGATGGGTGAGTAATGAGAAGCATTAACCCTAAGACCCAGACTCCAGTTGGTGAATATAGATAAGAACATGAGTGAATCCCTAAGGGAAGATCAGTGCCAATTAACGCTATTGTCAAGAATAATGGAAATTCCAAATAAACAAAGAGCAAAAGATGACGTGAATAGCAAATTAAATGAAACAGCAATTTAAAAAAAGGCAAAAAAAATTGTGGCATAAAGTAGCCAATAAATTAAAAGGAAGAAATCGAACCATATATATTAGTTATTAAACTATATGTAAGTTTGTGGTTTTTTTTCAAAGACAGACATGACCAGACTGTGTTAAAAACAAAACAAAAGGACTTTTATATTGTAAAATTACTGCCAAAAATAAAATTAGTTTCAATTCCAGGCTAGATACTTCATATGCATGATTTCATTTAATAAAAAAGGAGACAGATGGATAAAGAAACAAAAAACAAATGCAAATCAAAGGAAAGTGGGAAAGGCAATATCAAAATCACTCAAAATGGAAATTAAAGTCAAAAAACACTAAATTGGTTTAAGATAAAAACATTACGTTTTGGAATTTCAGTAGGAAAAGAGTAAGGGGTTGGAATAGGAACAGTATTTGAATGGATGAGAGAAGAATTTTCCAAAATTGAGGAGAGATATTGAGTCATTTATTCAGGAAATGCTGTAAACCCCAATCAGAATCACGTAGAAGTCATGATGATAAGACTTGCTTAAAAACTAAGAGAAACTCATTTAGACACCAAATCTTATTTTAGCTGTTTAAATACAGCATAGAAGTGATAGAAGCCAGAAGACAGTGAAATAACATAGTTCACAAAAGAGGAGAATAACACACACACATACACACACACAAAAAAAAAAATGGGAGGGAATGGAGGAACAGAATTTAAAAGTTCTGAAATTGCAATGTTGCTAGGAAAGTGGGGAAAAGTTATCATGGTTAAGCCAAGATTTATCCCTGGTTATAGTTGGAAAAAGCAAGTATATACTGTTTACTAAAAAATATGTATTCAAAATGAGCATGAAAAGAAAAATTAGAAAAAATCTACATACATACAGTTTATTTTTTTAAAGATTTATTTATTTATGCATATAAGAGCTGGGGTATAGGCCAGAGGTGTGGGGTGGTGAGAGGATTCACCAGAAACAGAGTGGGGAGCAGAACTGGCAGATCTACTGAATTATACTGCTGAGGGGAGCAGAGGGCAAGACAGGAGAGGTCTGCTGCGCCATGGGGTAAGCTCCCTCACAGGGGATCGAACTCATGCTGCAGTGGCTGTGGACAGCTTCATAGTGCTGAGGACTTATCCCGCTGCGCTACCAGGAAGGCCCCATACAGATTTTTTAAAAACAGTGATGGAATCACTGTAAGACAGTGTAAGACCAGAAGAAAAGGAGCATCATTAGAGATGTGGAAAGACATTCGTTAAGGACAGAATGTGAGTCTACCAGGAATAAGTAAACAACTCTAACTGTACCTGAATCCAATGATATGGTGAGAACAGACTATTGCCTCCCTTGATAGAGAACTTGACAAAACCCACTGGCTAGGTAGTGCTGATGGGACCAGAGTCAAGCACAAATTATGAGATCTTACTGCCAGGATTCTCTGGTCCTCTCTTCCCTAATGTGAGTTATTCTGACATCTGGGCATGGTTGAGGATTATTATTGTATTTTATTGACTTTCTCCTAAACAGTCACCTTAGAGCCTGAATCTGATTTCAGGTGATGCAAATGGACCAAGGTTAACGAGAGCACACAAAAATATCTTTCTTGCCCTCAAGCAGCTTACCCTCTGGGTATGACCAAACTATAAAAGAAAGGAAAATACAAGAATATAATGAATGGCATAAGAGTGATAGAAATAAAAAATATTCACGGTATAGGATTCTAAGTGACATAAAAAGAAGCAAATAAATGCAAATCTAAAGTCTGGAAAAATGAACTCAAATAACTAAATCATACGCAGGGGAAGAGGGCCTCCCTCTTGGGGTTAAGTCTCAGAGCTATCAACACTGTGGCCTGAGTTCCGTCCCTGGCCAGGTTGCTGACAAAGGGGGCAGCAGACCTCTCCTGTCTCGCCTGCTGGTCCCCTCAACAGTGGATTTCAGTGTATCCACCTGTTCTGCTCCCCACTTTCTCTGATGAATCCTCTCACCTCACCAAACCTCTGGTCTACACCCCAGTTCTTCTATGTGCAAAATACATACATACATACATACATACATACATACATACATACATGCATAAAATACAAGAGGACATGAACCCATACACCCCAGTTCTTCTATGTGCAAAACAAACAAACAAACAAACAAACACAAGAGGACATGAGCCCAGAATTTTACTTCACAACCAGTGCATGAATTGTCATAAGGTTAAGATGCGAAAATGACACCTTTCCATTGTCCTCTTAACGAGGACATTCTATACCCTTGCTCCTTGCATTCAAGTGTAATTTATTTTAGATTTATTTTTTAAATTATGCTTTATCAAAGGAAATATGTAGCACCTCGAACTAAAAAAGTGTGGTGGGTCCTGCGAGAACCCCTTTCATGCAGCTTTCTGCAGGAACCATCTTGTGGCAGAGCAGTCTGAATTCTGTATTCTCCACTGAGCCTCAGGGAGCAAGTGTCTCCAGGGAGATGCAAACAAGGACTCACACAGCCTTCAAAGAACGGCCCTGCTGAGCCAATTCAACAGGACAAAGGCAATGCAGTGGAGAGCCACAGCTTCCCAAATAGCACTCTCCAAGCGCACCATGTGAAAATTGTAGGGCAGAAATCTAAAAAAAGCAGGGGTGTTCAGAAAACTGCTTGTGATGTAATTATTCTAGTTAATTACTATGGTGTCTGGTGTCAACTAGTCTCACCTGGAGCCAGCATCTTTCCTGTCCACCCACCTGAATATAAATTGAGCCCATGGCCCCAGGTCAGCTTCATACAGCCATTCCCTACAGAAAGGGCAGGTCACGTGAAATGCTTTGATAGTGGAAGTTACATCCAGAATAAGATCAGGAAACAAAACTATATTCTTTGGAGTGTCACTCTTTAATTCTGCAAGTTACTACTGTAACAGGGTGGCCCCCAGAAGAAGCGTTGATTCCAGGGTCCTGCCCCTCCCAAGGGAGGGTGGAGCTGAGCAGGGAGGAGGAGAAGCTGGAGGGGAGACCGGGAAGGAAGGAGGAAAGATGGGGAGCCAGAGGAGACCTGGAGGAGGCACGTGGAGCAGAGATGCGAAGAAGCTTCACTTGCTCCTTGGCCTTGGACTTCTACCAGGGACTTGGGGACGTGGAAGGAGACACTTGAAACAGACGTGCGTGAGAGACCTATGGGGAGGTAACAACAGCAGCTTTTATCCTGATTTTGATTTTGCTCTTTTCCTCCCAAACTTGTCTGGCTGTTTCTGCCCTTTCCTATCAGGTCCCCACCAGGAGGTGCCTTAGACCGTGGCAGGCTTTCGGGCCTCAGCGGTCCTGCTTTGGGCCAACCCTGTTTGGCTGGGCATTTACCCACGAGGAAATGGGTAACTTCAAGTGCTTATTTGGAAACTGTATTCTTTTGTCTTTTCTGTATTGCACACTAATGGTGTTAAAGTTCCTTTCCATTAAAAGTCTTACATGTTTGGTCTTGATGTGGCGGGTGGCAGAACCTATTTAGAGAAGGCAGGTTTGGGAGTCTGAGGTGCCCTTCTCCCTGCCCTGTAACACTCCCTCCTCTTCTGGGCGGACAGATTTGGACTAAAAATCAGAAAAGACTTGATGTTGTTCGTGTGTATCTATAGAGAGGAGAGATTCAATAACTAGCTTAGTGACCCAAGCAGGGTATTTTTAAAGCACTGGATTCTGACGTGTGTGTGTGTGCTTGTGTGTGTGTGTGTGTGTGTGTGTATGTGTCTAGTGGGGAAACCAGGGACAGGGTGGGTAGGCAGGAGGGCTGAAAGGCTTGGGGGCCAACTGAGCCTCCCAGCACCCTGGGAGGCTCTTACCCTGGGCTCTCTCTGGCACTCATTCTCTTGTGGCCTCTTCTGTAGACACTTGTCCTCT
Organism: Scalopus aquaticus; assembly: GCA_004024925.1. NCBI lineage: Eukaryota > Metazoa > Chordata > Mammalia > Eulipotyphla > Talpidae > Scalopus > Scalopus aquaticus. The sequence continues at coordinate 8,030 of PVIJ01008094.1, forward strand.
CATGGCCATCTCCTTCTCTAAGTGATGCCGCCCTTCTATCCCTGGCCTCTAGCTCAGATGTGCCCCCTCACACATGCCCACACCCACATGCCAGGTATCCAACATCAGGCTCACGTGCCCTGCGCCCACACTCCCAAACGCCTTCTGCATCAACACGACCAAAGCCACAGGTGACAGACAGAGGCCAGTGGTGCCAAAAGAAGTACCCACCCATTCACCCTACAATATTTGTGTTTTGGCAAATATTGAGGACAAACTCCATGTCAGGCACTGAGAAATGTTGAGGAGATAGCAATAAACGAAACAAAGCCCTGACCTCATGGAGCTTGACTTGTAGTTGAAAAGAGAAGCTCTGTATTATTATATAAAACATGATAATATAGCCTTTATTTTATAATATAGCATATATAATGATCGATGCTATTGAAGCAGGAATTGCTAAGTCTATTGCTTGGATTCTGCTGCTTACTGGGGCCGAAAGTTGCTGGGGAAGATTCTGTGTTGTGCTGCTTGTCCACAGTAGTAGCTATGGCTACCTTGAACCCCTTCCCAAACAATAACATCTATGATAAATTGGGGTGAGAGGCTTCCTCATACAAACTGTGTAAAACCTAACCATACCTGTTATTCAGGCACAGACTTTTGGGAGCTATCCCAGTGGACCTGTCAGTGTGACAATTAAATCTCTCTCTCCACCTCTCTGAGTGCCCTCTGATTTCTCTGGAAAGTTGCCATAACACTATAACAGAAAACTCAGGCAGGGTAATTGAGATTGGGCATGTTAGAGAGTAAGGGAATTTCAGAGAAGGCCCCCATGGCATGGGTGTAATTGAGCAGAGAACTGAAGAAGATGAGGGAACTAGCCATTCTTTGAGGGCCCCCCACCCCACCCAGAGAGCACAGTAAGGGAAAATGAAGTGACAGAAGCTGGGCATGCTTAAGACAACGAGGAGGGCACTATGGCTGGACAGATGGGATGGTCAAAGGGAGGAAGACAACGGCAAGTAGAAGTAGGAGGAGCGGGAACAACACACAAAACTTCACTGTCCATTATGAAGATTTTGCTTATTATTTTGAACGAATCCACCTGAAGATTTTGAATGGGGGAGTGACATGATATAGTTTACATTTTAAAATGATCACCCCGATTGCCCTTTGGAAAATGGACAAGTGGTACAGAGCTAGTTAGGACAAAGCTGAAGTGAGGAGACCAGAAATGTGGAAGTTTACAACAAAAATCCAGGCAAAGGGTAATGGTACTTTAAACCAGCATGACAATGTGTTGTGACCACAGAAACTCTCTCTTACACACACACCCTCCACAAGAGGGCATGAAAAAATGTACTGTTGATATAATGAGTCATTTAGAAAACAGAGCAGCTCTCCCAAGACAGTTCAAAAATCACTTTAGAGAGAAGGAAAAGGAGACTGGCTTGGGGGTTTTATGTTCCTCAAGGAATGAGGATGATGAGCGTTCCCATATCTGGTTTCAATCAGAGGAGCACCTGGCGCTGTCTCATCAGTTTTCCGTGATGTGGAGCAGGAGGGACAAGGGAGCAGTAGGGTTAAAAACTCCAAGCAGTCAACCATCAGAAATGGAGCCAGAGGGCACAGCGGTTAAGCGCTGTGCTGTGGAGCTGTTAGCAGCTGCGATGCGAGTTCAACGCCCACTTGGTGCGGCAGACCTCTCCTGCCTCACCCGCTGCTCCCCTCAGCAGTATATTTCCGCTGATCTGCCCGCTCTGCTCCCCATTCTGTCTCTGGTGAACCCTCTCGCTGCCCCACGCCTCTGGCCTGTACCCCAGCTTGTATGCATAAATAAATAAATCTTTTTAAAAAATGGAGCCAGATTATTCAAGTGGTAGAGCTGTCAAGAGATGATCAGCTTCTAGAACATTTTTAAGACAACAGTATAGGATTTACACCTGGAATGGAATTTGGTGTGTAGGAGAAAGAAGTCAAGGATGATTCCCTCAGAATATCTTAAATGAAAATTTAAAAGCTTAATGAATCAATGAGAAAGTTGTTTTCTTTGTTCATGGGTTTTCTCCACTCCATTCCATACTGAGGCTTTATTAAAACGTAAGACTATGTCTTTTACTTCTCTTTAATCCTCTCCAACCACCCTCACTCTTTTCCCTGGGAATTAGGATAATTCACTGCAAGTAGGAATCTTCCAAAAATATTAATTGATTGAAAAGAGTTACAATAACATATTATTACAGTGTTTTGTTGATTTAAAACTACATTCTATTTTGCTTATCATTCAAGTCAAACACTGACTTTAAGTGAAATTTTCTTAATATTGTAAATTATAAATTTGAATTTTATATCTTTTATCATACTTATTTAAATATCTAGGGTATAATAAAGAGTCGCTGACTTACAACTTTTATTTCAAAAGTGACCTTTTATTATTTTATAGCTAATTTAGGAAGCAGCTGTGTGATAATAAAAGTGTAGTCAAATAGGAAGCTAAAATTATTGACTTATTACCATTTTGGGCATAAACTAAGAAAATGTGTGCTTCTGGGGTACATCAATTTTCTTTTCTAAGTCTCATCAGTAAGATGAGGGAGTAGGAATTAGTAATTCCCAGGATTCTTATTTCAGTGACACTATGTAACTGCTGATAGTTTACGAGGAGTTTTCAAGAATATTTGAACAATTGCATGGATTCACAGATTTACCTGTGCAAAACCATGTATGTCTATTATAGAACATAAGAATATTTCATGAAAAACAGTAATTGCCCTGCATTCTTCAAGTCTTGATATGTGGATAAGGTCAATAAAAGCTATATTTCTATTAAAATTTAGCTTTATTTTTACATACTTGTAATCAAGTGTTCTGTAACTTACTCATTTGAACTCAAAGGGATTTTAAAAACATACAACAAATGTAAATTATCTAGGATTACCTTGACCCTGGATTATCTATCTTAAATAGAAAATTATTACTCAATATACAACAGTTAAATATAAGTATAGTTTCAGTATCCTTAGAAAAAAATTCATATGTAATTTTCATGAACTAATAAAATAAATAAAAAGGAAGGGAAATAATGAAAAATATATATATAATTTTAAAAAGCTAATAATTTTTAAAAAGCCAGTAAGTTAGAATTTTTAAGTTGAAGGCTAAAAATAAAATAAACTCTAATTCAACACTTATTATCTTTTTTTTTTTAAGGTTTATTTATACAAGCTGGGGTACAGTACAGAGGCGTGGGGCAGCAAGAGGGTTCACCAGAGGCAGAGTGGGGAGCAGAACAGGCAGATCAGAAATACACTGCTGAGGGGAGCAGCGGGCGAGGCAGGAGAGGTCTGCCGCACCATGTGGAATTCTCCCTGGCCGGGCGTCGAACTCGCATCGCGGGCTGCCAACAGCTCCGCAGCACAGGGCTCAACCGCTGCGCCACCAGGGAGGCCCCCAACACTTACTATCTTAACAAACTAAAACATTTTCAGAACTGATATAATTTGACTTAGAAAAAAATTGTAGCTGACATGCAATATGCAGTCCAGTCCCACTGAAATTGCTCTCTTAAATGTCTACAGTGGCTATTTGCTCTATCCAATACTTTGTTCTGTAAGAAAAATCTCAACCTTCATTTTTCTCAATTCCTGCCAAATTTGATAATTACTTTGATGGTTCAGGTTTCAATTCACGTCATCTCACGTATTACATCCTAGTTGGGTTTTTTGTGGATCTGTCCATGGTACCAGAGATAGACTTTTGAAGAGAAAGGCAGTGGCTGATCATATGTGTTTGCCTACGACCTTGTACAGGACTTGGTATATGAGAAGATTTAAAAAAATGTTCCCTATATTTAAGCAATGGATTCTGTACCAAGTCCAAACAGTGGTTGGAAAATGACTCATCCAAATGAGATCTAGTATTTTGTTCTGATTTGGGATGTTATTTAAATTTGGAGATTTAGAATAAAACATTAATAAAGTTGAATGAGAGACACTTCAACATTCACCAGAATGAAAGTTATTTTCACCTAAAATAAAAGATCTGAAAATTTCTCACCAAATCTGAAAGATTACAGTTGTCTCATGGAAGTGAAAAGAATCAGGGCTGGAAGACATAGTATGGATACGTAAAAATGGGTCAGGCCTTTATAATGACTAGAAGAGGGTTTCTGCAGAATCTTAGCCTATTCTTAGGAACATAGATAGTTTTCTTGTTCATATATTAATCTTGCTTAATTTTATCTATCTTAGATTCTGGAATTTTTTAAAAATGTCAACATAGGTCAGTTGTACTGAAAGTCAAAAAAGTTAAGGTTTTGTTTTTCATTATTGAGTTAGTTTTACAGAGTGGACAATGACAATGTTTTTTTCCTAAGAATCCTCTCTCTCTCTCTCTCTGTCTCTGTCTCTTCATACAAGAACAGGGGTGTAGACCAGAGTTGCAGGGGGTGAGAGGACTCACCAGAGACAGAGTGGGGAGCAGAACAGGTGGATCTACTGAAATCCACTGCTGAGGGAACCAGTGGGTAAGACAGGAAAGGTCTGCTGCACCATGTGGGTCAGCTCCCTGACTGAGGATTGAACTCAGGCCATAGTGGCGACAGTACTAAGACTTAATCCCTAGGCCAGCAGGGAAGTCCAACAGTGACAATTTTAATGGCAGTGAAGGAACCTTAGCAAAAAGACTCAAATCAGGGAATCAGACAAAATATATCTGAAAGATTCCTGTTCTAGAGTACCCCTCTGTACAAACTGCAAAGTTCTATGTTTGGTTTTAAGGACCTGCAAGTGGGACTGACCCAAACAGAAACAATAAAATTTCCATTTGCAAACTTATCTCAATTTGTGTAACCTTCTTGATTGCTGACCTTGAACTTCAATTCCACCAATACATCTGAGGCCGGTTCTGACCTCAGCAGATGGGATGTCCACACTAACTCAGGACTCTGGGGCTCAGTTTTAAGCCTCTTCATGTTAACTTGACTCAAAACATGGGTGCTGATTAGAGCAGGGTGCAGATGGAGGGATCACAGGCATAGACAAGTGGAAAGTTACCAAGATAGAAGAGGAAAAAAGCTGCAAAACAGCTCAGTAAAAACTCGCTTGGCCAACAACTCAGTGAATATCACCTGGCTGTGCTCCAGGGTGAGAAGGGGGAGCAGAGGATGTGGGCAGAGGGACATCTGCATGATGTAACAGCTTCGCAGAGCCAGCCTCCCTCACAGACAGTGTAAGTACCCCTAAATGAACACCTGAAGTGGCAACCTTTTTCAGGGGCCCCCTCCCTGTTGCAGGGAGCTGTCCTATTGCTTCAATAAACTTGCTAACCTCACTCCTCGCAGTCATGATTCTAAACTCACACCCTGAGGTCCGTATCCTTGACCTTCCTGGGAGAGACAAGAGCCTGGCCAGATTGGTGCGACTCCACTAAGACATAGCACTGGTGACTTTATTTTGCTCTTTATACTAAAACAGCTTCGGCTTTTGTAAGAAGCTTAGAAAATGAAAGCTGTGCAGGCCTCGTCTTGACATTCTTTTGGAAGGCAGCAGAGTTGTTTTTAAGGCATAATTGAGGGGCTGGCAGTAGACAAATATTAACTCCAAAAAACATCTGAGTGCACCATAGAGAGCCAAAGATTGTCCTCTCTGTCTGGCAAAGCACAGTAGAGATGATCATAGTATTTAGAAACATACAGATGTTTTGGTCAGCAAAATTCCAGAATACCTAAATCCAAAGCTTGCTCCTGGATGCACATTGTTTTAACCATACTTTGCCATGCTTGGCTTGAAGCAACACAACATGGATGGTTACCTTGATAAGCAGTAGTAAGTCCTTTAGACAGTTCTGGACTATTCATTATTTAACAAATATTCACTATTTATTGAATGTTTTATATGATTAGAGTTGATTGACAGGCACTGCCCCAGCTCCTGTGATTGCAGTCAAGGAAGCTTATATTCCAAATGGCTTTATTCCCTCATCTGCCACATGTTTTCAGTCCTTCAGGAAATGTCTGAGGTTGTGCCCTAAATCTGGTCTTCACCTGGAGAAGCAGTGATGAGAGAGCTTATTGTGGTCCTTGATCTACGTGTGTGTGTGTGTGTGTGTGTGTGTCTGTGTGTGTGTGTGTGTGTGTGTGTGTAGGGGGTATAGAAAAGGGTAAGAATGAGCAACCGTGCTTACTATCCAAGTAGCAAGGAAAATTCAATGGTTTGTTGTAACCATTAATGAATCTTCTCACAAGCACATCCCTGTATGATGAGAAAAGAGTAGATTTCTAAGAGGTTTAAATGATGGTGCTGGTCCAGAGCCCACTGCTGTGTAATGTTAGTGTGTATGTTGTGTTCTTTACCATAGTTCAGTTCAAGAAACAGAATTTGCTCTGGGTATTTTCAGCAGGAATTAACACAATACAGGGAACTCAATGCTTACAAAATAAGTTATAGAAAAAAGGCAATTTCTTGCCTGGGCCTCTAAGAATAGTTTTAGAGCATGGGACATCGTTGGGACTATGCCAGAAAAGTAGGCTCAGCAGTGCTTTTTCTGAAGCTACAAGTGCTCAGCACACAGAAAATGGGACAGCAGATCCTGAAATGCTATCTGAGAAAAGCCAGAGTACAACCTTGTTGAGATCAGAAACAACCAGAAGGGGGGAAAAAATGGCTCCCACCTCGCTTTTGCCTTCCAAATTTTATGTAGGTGCATCTAACAAGTGGAATTAATTTACAGCCAAAATTCTAGTTGCAAGAGAATAAAGTAAGAGTGAAAGGCAGAATTCCTTCATTATATCCAGCACACACTTTATCGTCCCTTGTGAATTTGTGCACACGTTGAGTCCAGTGAGAATTTCTGGAGACAAGAACTGGCATGGTAACACTTATTTAACCTAAGGTTCTCAGGCTTAGGAATACTTAGGAAACATTAATTAGTAGGATCAGGATCAGACTCAGGGTATATAGTAATATAATAGCATAGTATATATAGCTTTTTAAAAAATATGTGATTTTTAAAAGAACTGTTGAGTCATATAAATTAATTTTATGGACCTGATTCTACTGTGAATCCAGAAGGGTAGTGAAATCACCTCATGTAATTGTTCATTTCACAATGCCAAATGGAAAAAATTTTCTCTCCTCAGTGTTTTGGTCTCTCTAGTTTCTCATGTAATTATGACAAATATTGACAATTTGACGGCTGCATTTTATTACAGGAATTTGCCTAGTGCTCTCTCTGGGGATATTTCAAAGTAATATCCCATGCAGAACTCAAAATTTGTTCTTTTCTAGTTTGTAAGCAAAGAATGGCTTATCTTTATTCTAAAGGGAAGGGAAAATCTTCATTTAGAAAAGCGAAAATGCATGTTTTTATCTCCAGCCAAGCAAAGATTTACACTGAACAAATGATTGCATGTGGCCTCTGATGATTTATTTATTTAAATGCTCTAAATTACCAGTTCAAAGATAGGTGGGAATTTATAGTTCAAAGAGGAACACCAAATTAAATTTGCATATAATCTTGCCCATAGTGCTTTCAACAAGTGTTGGCTGAATTAAAGAAAGATGAATTCCATATGCTGATATTTTGCTAAGATAATGCATCTATATTCATTTCCTAAAGTGACATTAATCCTCAAAATACTCTCCGAGGTCTCCTTAAATATGGATTTCAATATTAATGATTAAGAGATTGTTTTAGCCATGGGAAGTAACAACAGGCTGCTACAAGCAACCCATAAGTTGTGGTAGCTTGCCAAAACTAAGGTTGAATTCTCATTGAGTGATCCAATGGGTATTCAGAGATCAGCCTTCAACATTGTGATGGGAAATCTAATCTTTTCATAACTCAAGACACAGCCATCTTCTAAAGCATGGCAACAAATATTTTGGGCATTGCTGGTCAAATAGATAATATCAAAGATAATAGCTAGATATTTATATAACAAGGGTGAAAAATTCAGTGAATATTATTTAAGGATATTGAAAATTAATAGCTAAGTACAATTCTTTGTAATACAAGTCTACTAATGAGAAAATTAGAGTTAATTTGCTGGGATGATACACTTTAGCTTAATTGAGGTTTAAAATCAGTTTCTCTATCTTTAAAATGATTGAAACTGTTCATCAGTTAATGCTGACTTGCAATGAGGTATTTTCTATTTCATCTTTTCACATGGGTAATTTCTGCCAATACTAATATCAGTCCATGAACTTACAATTTCAATTGACCATATTCATTTTTAGAAGACATTTGCAGGATTCTATTAGATTCTTCTCCTGCCTTTTCACCTGTCATTACATTTCAGACTAATGACTTCCAATTGAAACTTCTCAATTGAACTAATTGTTCACTTAATTAGTGGATTTTGAAATATGGAAATTTCTTTTGTGTTTGTGTGGAGATGAAAAACATCACTGGAAGAGTAGTTTGAGCTAGGAATATATATCTATCATAGCAGGGTGTGTAGAAATGAGGATTGATTTTGTTTTAAATTTACAGCACAGAAAGTATATAATGTAGTTTGACATTACTTGTGACTCAAACATTAGTTGTGACAGTAATTATTTTATGCTGCATGTGTCTCATGTGTTATTTCCCTTGAAATTTTAGGTTAAATTCACTAAACTTTATAACTTCTATGGAAAGAGCTTATTTCCAAAGATATTCAGAATTTCATCACAGTAACTTAGTACAGTTTTCCTTGTGCAGAAAAATCTCAATTTTGATTCTGGTTACTTTTACTAGAACATTTTAATGCTGCTAAGTCATTAAACTGCTGCGTAATAGGGAAATTCAGGAATTCCATATATTCCTGACCAGGACTCATGAAACTGATGTTGGATAAATACATGAGCATCATTGCTGATATTTCTGTTTCAATAAAACATGATATAGTCAAATATTTACTGCAAATTTCCTGCTGGTGAATAATATAGTCAACAGCCATTGGCTTAAATTCCTTATGTTATCACTACCTTTGTGAATTTGTCCAACTAAATGTTTCTCTGCTCCACATTTATTTTTACCATCATCAGGTTTAGCACATCTTAGCAGATCCCACTTCAGGTTGTATTAACTTAATGTTTTCTCAAATTCTCTGTATAGATGCTCACCTAGATGGGAGACTTATGGGGATTACACCTGAAGGGAGAAATCAAATATTGTACAAACATGAACAGTGATGTAAGAAAATTAAAAAAAAAAGAATAAATAAATTTTGAAAAGGTGTGTATGGGGTAAAATGCTCACCTATAGTTATTCCATACAAATGATTCAGTAACTTCAAATTTAGCATTGAATAAGCAACAGAAATTGAGTGGTATAGGTGATATTTACTCACAAAAAGCCAACCCAAATCATTAAAGAGTTTTTTGTGAACTCAATTCTTTGAGCAACTTATTCATCAAAATGGTAGTAGTTTTGGACTTATTGTTTCTGGATACATATTGTTCAGCTGCTGCAATCAAACCCAGTTTGCCTAACTCACCACAAGTAAATAGTTGTCTTTGAGCAACAAAATACTTGGAAAGTGACTTAGGTTGCAACATTGATTTTTATTTTACCTTTGTGAAGACATTCTAAGATTTAATATATATATATATATATATATATATATATATATATGTTTCCAATTAATTGGTGATATTTTAATTTTTAATGTATGCTTAGTCTGTTAATATCAAGACATATTGTATTAGTTTCTTATCACTGTTGTAAGAAAACACCACAAATTTGGTGACTTAAAGCAACACAAATTTATTATCTTATGGTTCTGGAGGTTAGTAATCGCGAGAAAGTCTTACTAGGGGAAGAGTTTGCAAAGTTCCCATTATACTTCTTTGCTTTTATGAAAGACCTATGTTGGCACCTGTTTTCATTAACTAGAGAAATCTGAAGAGTATTTTTGCTTTTATGTTGAAAGATGAAAAACACAAACCATATTCAGCATTGGCTTTGCAGCAACTATTTTAAAAACAGCTACATCTGTCAATGAGAGGCATTGCCAAGCTCCTGCCCTAACGTGAAGCTGTATATTCCCCTAGGTGTGCAAGCTGTATATTCAGCATATCATTTCTCCTTTTACTATATGTTAGTGCTATTTCAGGTTTTACATGTTATTTTCTATCATTTGGTTGGTTATTTTTGAAGGTCTGGAAAAGCTCAAAAATTTCCATATGCATTAATGGCAATTGTTGGCATATGAAAGTTTTCATAGGAATGTTCTACCTTTGGATAGTGTGGGAAAGTTACAGGAGCTATGTCCAGAGGGAATACTGCTTTGAAGAAAAATTAAACCAGGATGGGGTAGTGAAGTGGACAAGGTTGATGGGTTAGCTTGGGTAGACAAGAGGAAAGCTTGTGCTTTGTACACACTTGGTTCACTCTGGTGCCAGCATGTGCCCCCTCTGCATTTGGTCTGTCTCTAAGATAAAGTGGCTTCACAGCGAATACTTGAAGTCAGGCAGTGAACCATATGCAGGCCTGGAGGAAATTGCAAGTAGAGGGAACAGCCTGTGAACAAGTCCGAGGGCAGAGACCACCTCTGTGTAGATTGACTGAGTAGACAGACTGAGACGTAGAAGATAAAGTAGTGGCTGGCGACCTCATCACTATGCCTTTTAAGGCCAGTGTTAGAGATTTATGAATTGAGTCCCAGTGAGCTGGTGTTAAAAGAGAGTTTCCAGCATGGCAGTAGCACGATCCCACTGTTAAAAAGATCACTTAGTTCCTGCATGGAGACTGGACAAGGGAGTGGAAGGAGGGACGGGGGTTGGGATGTGGAGGTGAGTGTATAAGCAGAAGGAACATTCTTTTGCAGAATTTCAGTATAGGTCTCCCTGGTGGCCTAGAGGTTAAGTGTCAGCGCTGTCACCACTAAGTTCAATCTCTGGCCGGGGGCTAACATACGTGGTGCCCGCTGTTCTCTTCAGCAGTGGATTTCAGTCAATCCGCCTCTTCTGCTCCCCACTCTCTCTCTCTCTGGTGAGTCCTCTCACCCCCGTACCTCTGGCCTACACTCCAGTTCTTGTATGCATAAATAAATAAAAATAAATCTTTTTTAAAAAAGAATTTCACACCAGCAGTCAATTAGCTGGTTAAATTTAATATGAACTGTGTGCAAAAGATGCTATCAAGTCCTCCTACTCTAGGCTAGTACTGCTTGCCTGTCCGATGCATCCCATCCCAGATTAGTGCTTATTCAACAGTAAAAGAGTTTTCATCCTCCAAAAAATAAGAGTATTTTTGACCAAATGACAATGGTATAGACTAGCATGGTAACCTGAAGGTGAGAGGTAAGAATTAAAGGGATTTTACGTTTACAGCAAATCAAAAATTGAAAGACTAGGAAGGAAGACTATCATAAAAATATATTTCCTTCAGTAGTTTTACTACAACAATTCTTTAAAGGTGATTCTAAGCTATAGAAAATCAAATGGCTCAAAAGTAGCCAATATTTTGTAAATTATATCTGGGACTGGGGAGATTTGTTTTACCATCTATCAAGAAGGTATGAAACTTACAGAAATTAAGAGTAACTGCTAAAGGGTGTCAGAGTCATTGCTATGGGGTTATGCATGTGTGTGTATACATATATATACACATATTAAATATACATTATAGATATTTGATATGCACTGTATTCTATATGCATTATATTTATATTTAATAGCATCAAGACCTCAGGAATCATTCCATGCACAGCTGGATATGTGGTTCATAGAAACAGTGAAGAAGTGGACCCGTGTAAACTTGTTATGAAATCATGAAATTATATCCTTTCATAAATCAGTTCACATGGATTGAAGACCCAGCTGTAAAAAACAAATGTATTTATTTTATTATTTATATATTTTATTTTTGCAAAGAACAACTGGGGTGCAAGCCAGAGGTGCAGGGGGTGAGAAGATTCACCAGAGACAGAGTGGGGAGCAGAGCAGGTAGATCTACTGAAATCCACTGCTGAGGGGAGCAGTGGGTGAGACAGGAGAGGTCTGCTGTGCCATGTGGGTCAGCTCCCTGTCCAGGGATCAAGCTCAGGCTGCAGTGGTGATAGCACTGAGATTTAACCCCACCAGGGAGGCCTGCAAAATAATTTTATTTAGAAAGTTTAGGACAATGTTTATGGCTGAGGATATTTTAAAATAGACTCCAAAGGCTTACATTGTAAAGTCATAGCTAAATTCTACTATGTGAAGTAGATGAAAAGCTGTATCTTTGGAAAGATATTGGCATTATATTAGTCGCTAAGGATTGGCAATCTGAAAAATATATTTTAAAAACTACTAAAAAAGGGAAAAAGTACAAAGTATCCAATAGGGAAACAGGCAGAGGACACACATAGGTATTTCATAAGCAAGGAAAGCCCCAAGTGACTGACACACGTAAGAGTTTGCTTGGGCTCACTCTCTCTGGCAATCGGGTAACTTTATTTTAAAATCTCAATGACAAAAGTGAAAAAAAAATGACAGATGAAAGTGTAGAGCAACACTGGTTGTTGGTAAGGATGTGAAGCAGAAATTCTTGCCCTCCAGGAGTGGGTGTATACATGACACAAACTCTCAAACAAGTTTGGGGGGCTGTTTTACAATGTCTCAAGTTGAGGGTACTTGGATATGCAGAACTCATGACCCAGCATGCACGCCTGAGTTTGTGAACAAGAGTTGACTGAGAAATACAATAGCCACCAGTCATCGTGGCTACTTTTGAATTAAATTAAATTAAATTAAATTGAAATTCTGTTCCTCGCGTACATAAACACAATACAAAAACTCAGTAGCCATTCTGACTAGCAACTGGTGGGACATTGTGGGTCTGCTAAATTTAAGCAGCCTGTTTGACCACCAATTGTTATCTATAGTTCTGCATTTCTAAGGCCAGAGCTGCCCAATTAATTAAATCATAGCAAAACCTTACAAGGTGCCTTCCAATATCAACCAGAAACAGAAAACTAGATCACTCTGGCAAGGTTATGCACCGCGAGGTATGACGGGAAAGCCCAGGGGGGCTGACGACAGGTGCATAAAGTGTACTCCTGACTTATGCATCATGAGGTATGACCAGGAACGCCTGGGGGGCCGAGGACTGGTGCATGACAAGGGACCCCAGAAGCTGATCAGTGGAAAGCCTTGTTAATAAGATTAGTACCATACCAGAGGGTTTGGGGTATAATCTCAATGACAACAGTTGGTGGCCAAACAGATAAGAATCATCTGGTCAGCAGACTCATGTCCCCAGAAGCCCCTAATGGCAAGGACACATTCTTTAGTTTTTACCATGTTTTTCTCCTTGTCCTCCTGACCTCTGTAATTGATGTTGTGTAATAATTCTGAAAATAAAAAGGCCAGGATCTCGCTCATTGAGCAGCATCCTGCATCATGTAGCCTGCTCCACGACTGCCACGTATCTGTGTGGTGTTGCTCCCGACACAACAGGACATAACATTTCTATCATTGTAGAAAGTTCTGTTGGACAGCACTGATCTACAGAAATTCGCATAGTACAAGAAGTACAAGAAATATAAGAAGTACAAGAAGACATGGGAAAGATTCCATCATACAAAATAGTAAAATTTTAAAAACACTCAAGTTCATAGTGGACGTGACAGTGAAGAAGTGGACATGTGGAAACTGGTTATGAAAATATTAAAATCAATTCACATGGGTTGAAGACCTCACTGTAAAACAAATTTATTGAGTTTAGCAGGATGTCCTTCTGCTAAATATAAGCTTTTTGAAAAACTTATATTATGAAATAGTAGTTAAATTCTACTATGTGTTGGGCCTCCCTGGTGGCCTAGGGGTTAAGTCTCAGTGCTATCACTGCTAAGGCATGAGTTTGATTTCTGGTCAGGGAGCTGACCCACATGGCGCAGCAGACCTCTCCTGTCTCACCTGCTGCTCCCCTCAGCAGTGGATTTCAGTCAGTCTGCCTTTTCTGCTCCCCACTCTGTCTCTGGTGAACCATCTCACCTCCCTCCCCCATCCTCTGGTCTGCACCCCAGTTCTTCTACACATAATATTAAAAAATAATTCTACTATGTGAAGTACAAACAAAAAGTTTAGAGATGTCCAGACCTCTTGGCAGATTCCAGTGATAAGATCACTCATAAATAAAATGTCATATATTAATATTTTGGTGAGCTGCAAAGCACAACATGAATGAACTTCAGAAACAACGTTTAGGAAATTGCTGGATGCATCAAATGCATGCACAGCACAATATATACAATTTTTAAATGTGCAAAACTAAGCAATGCAAATATTTTCTATATTTACGTTCATGTTAATTTTCTTTTTCTCCCACTGGGATATAGCAGGACAAGAAGGCAATAAGGCAAGTTTATACCCTGTGTACACTTCATTCACTTAGTGTCTGGATGCCCCTGCAGCGAAATTGGTTTATTTTTGTAGGCACTTCACACAGTGGCTAGAACAGTGCCTGGGTGATGCTATGTTCCCGAAAATGGCGAATATGGTTTTATATTTTCTCCATAATCCCATGCTCCACTTTTAATAGACTGATTCTTGGATTCCTTATTGTTATTATTATTTTTATAAAATCCTATTTTTAATTTTTCCTTATTTGTAGCTGGTTTTTGAAAGAAAAGTATACTCAAAAATAAAACTCAGTATATTTTTATTTCTACAACATTCACACTCTTATCCCATATTTTTAAAAAGTAACTAACACTGCAGATTGGTAGGAGGGGATGTTTTAAGTGCAATATTTTAATGATGGCAGTAATAGCTATGCTATTTGTCATGCAAAATAAAGAATTTCAGAATCTGCCGTGCAAACATCTGTGAGAAAAGTGATCAAACCCAGCACAAACACAAAGTCTTAGAGGCAATGTCCCGGCTTCTTGGCAGATTCCAGGTGTGCAGGAAACTGGCTCAGATTAACCGATTCTAAACTCCGCCAATGGTTCTATTCTTGGCCAGTTTATTTCACCAGAGACCCAAAGCCTCTTACCGTTCAAGGCTCTCTTGCCTTTCTACTCACAGGTCTATTAAGTAAGGACAATTACTCTGCAAAGAGGTGACAATTCCTTTATGGAAGATATTGAATTCTAGGGCGGAAAGCAGTGCATCAATAATGAAAGGTCAGGAAGAACAAAGGAGCTAACTTCAGTGCCAAAGAACAACTGTGGGGAGTGACGTCCGGGGAGGGGCGTCGGGGGGGCTTTTAGGGGGAACGTCCAGGGGAGGCGTCAGGTTCCCATGAAAAACGTGTGGACAGAGCACCGGCATCTACACGTGGCCTTCGGGCATCCTACGGCATAACTCTCCCTGAGATCAATTGACTACTGAACCACTAACACTCTCCGTTTGGAAAAACAAAAGCAAAAATTTGTCTTGTTCGGAAAACAGTTGGGCTCATCAAGGCTTCCGTGCTAGACCAACAGGGCTGGGACCTCGCAGGTGTCGGTGGGATCTGCTGACCTTCGAGAACTCCAGAATCAGCAACGCTGAGCTTTGATGGATGAGGTAATGCTGACAGAACCAAAGCTGATTTTTTTATTCAGTAGAAGTAACCTCAGCTTTGTTCAGCTGAAAAACTTCTGTTCTTCTAACATCCAGCGAATTGAGAGCTGTTTTAGAGCTTTGATAAACATCTGCCAAGGCAATATAGGGGGTCTCAGCTTTGGCTATTGGTAGCCCAGTTACTGGGATGACGAAAGGGTCTCTCTGACGGTGCCTTTTGACTGAATAACCCCCAGATTCTCTTTACCAGCATAGGCAAAGAGAAAATATAGGGCAAAGAGTAAAAAAATGTCTCCATACATTAATTACTGAAAGAATATGTTAAAAAATTCTTATGCTTTTTCTTTTCCAGACAGAGGAAAATAAAGAAAATGTGAGAAAAACTATTTTTGTCAAGGGCTGTTCTGAAAGGTACCAAGAAATCACAAATTAAACTCATGCTTTAGTTCTTATTTTCTTATCACTGGCATAATTCAAATATGGCATTTTGCCAATTATTTCTACAGCAAGAAACAGAGCATTAACCACACCTTTTTCAAAGAACAAAGTTCTTAAGAAGCAATTGATTACTGCTTGCTGAGGTAAATAGTCACTCTCTTGAGATCTATTATTTATGGGATAAATCTTGAAGGGAAAAAAATTCAGTCTGAACACATTCATACCTTTAATGGCCTTTGGAAGAACATAATCTTATTTTTCCCTCTCTTCAGCATTGTAAGAATTTTATTTCAGTCTACAGAAAACAGGATTGCAAACTACTAATAGTGTCAGAATCTTACCAATATTTATAAAAGATCACAAATATGTAATTCAGCCTTTCTTCTTTGAAAGGGCATGAACTATCTAAATGGTGACTATAGGTGAGTGTATGGATGTCTATTGTGAGTGTGTTTTTATACACATACATGCACACTGTAAACTTATTCTATAAAAGCAAGCAAAATATATTTGGGGAATGGAGAGATTGAACAGGAAATCCCAAACCTATATGAGGAAAAAAAAATCACATGTAAAAAACTCCAAATTAATACTTCTTGGAGAATGAATTGTTATTTACCATAGTAAATAAAAGCTGACAAAAATAAAATGTATGCTCTGATAAAGTTTTAAATTAAATACACAAAGGCAGCAGAAAAATATCATTTGTGATAAATTCACAGAATCTAGGATATTTCAATTCACACATTCAATAAATATTACACAGCTGAAGTGTTAGGACTTTATAAATTATCCTTCAGCTCAGCTTGCTTTGGGTTGTCGCCATAGCAATGAAGAAGGGACAGTTAAGACACTTACCATGTCTGTAGCGATGGTGGTTATTTCCTGTTCATTTCAATTTTTTCTTTAAAGAAAAAGCCTTCATGCAACTAAAATTTAATTTGATTCTATTTATATTTCCTTTTCACTCTAGTGCAAGACATAGGCAGAGGACAATTTGCAGGGGGGGAGGGGGGAGGCAAACTTGTTAATTTTTTTCCCAAGATTCTAGTGTATCGACTTTTTATATCAAAATGTTTTAGACTAAAATATACCAATTCCTGAAGACATTTCCAACCCTCATATATTCCTTCCTGTGTGTCAGGTAGAGTCCGGACAGGGAGCAGATGGCCCACTCAAGTCATCAATGAAAGAGATTTTAACAAAGGGATCATTTACAAAGATGTGACAGGAAATAGGGACAATGATGAGAAACGAAGGTCAATTCCTGGGACAAAACAGCCAGAGCCGTTCCGATCCAGTTACCAGATTGGAGAGGGAGCTTCCCAGAGCGCCCCCTGCCGGGAGATGGCAGGAGGGCAAGCAGCAGAATCTACACCCTCACACTTCCCCTCCTTCTGATACCCTGCACTGGTCCTAACTGGTCAAACCAGACCAGGATCCCTTGGACAACAGGACCCATCAACAGGGCTGATACAGGTCAACTCCCCAGGACACAGAGCAGGGCCAAAAGGTAACTGAAAGGATCTAAAGAAGCAAACCCACATACCACATTCCCCAGCCTGGCATATAATTGAGCAACAATCACCTTTCTGTTTGAAAATAGCATAGGAGGGTTTTTTAAATCAGCAGAACTAGAAAGCAGTTTGGATGCTGGGATGTCTGGAAAAAAGGAACACATTGAACAAGACACTTGGCTGTGTTATAAGGTAAGAGAAATATTTATTTAATTTTGCACAAGAACGAGCTTATACTGAACAAATTCAACCAAATAATATTAAGTGCAGTAAAACAAGGAAATAGGGCTGACTTTTCCTGTTAGAAAATATTAAGTAACCATGCCTGTGCATTATTTTTATCATTACAATAACTTGTTGCAGATTTCTTTTCAGCGTGTATACTGTACAGAACACATTATAGCTTCTTTGCTTGGCTTCTGAAAATATAATTCAATTACCACCTTATGTTTTCTTTTTTTTGCAGTGAAGAAACTAACTGATTTGTGAAGATTCTGATCTAGAGGAAAATAGTCTGCACCAATGAAGCCAGAGGCCCCGGGGGGGGGTGACGATGTCATGGTGTGTCCCCCCACACCCACTTTCCTGCAAGGTGATATCACACACAGCAGAGACAGAATCCTGGGCTAGTTTTGCCCCAAGAATTTTCCTTGTGTGATTTTCTCAAGATCCACAAATTTCATAATTGAAAGTTCATTCAGCTATTAACAAAGCTGCACTTAGATGCCCATAAATCACCCACTATAAGTTTTAACTTTTTTTTGGTCTTTTTAATGGAAGAACCCTCTTTAAACAGAAATCTCCTGTGAGACAGTTAACTTCACAGTTCCTGAAGGCACTGTGGATCCACTGAGCAACAGATGTGGCCGTTCTAGAGAAAAAAAGAGAAGCACAGTATGAGTGTCCAAGCCGTCAGTACACCCCCACACTCCCTGCTGGGCACACCCGACTGTATGACTGACTTGTTATTTATGCTCCCGAAAGTTCACTGCTCACTCCCTTGTCATGGAATAGTCATGCCCAGTGATCTATGGCAACCCTAGACAGGCTTCATCTACCCCATGGTATCGTCTCGGGCTGTATTTGTCCTTTGATTTCTTCACTCACAGCATATGGACCAAATCTTCTGAGCAATATCAAAATACATGTACATATATGGAAAAGCACTGAGAGCAGCTGTCTATTGATGCCTATGGGAACACGGTCGCTATTCTCAGAGAGCAGGACTCACACTTTGTTGAGGGAGAAAACTAGTCAGGAGCAAGCAAAGATATGATTTAAAATTTGTGAAAAGAGGGCCTCCACGGTGGCGCAGCGGTTGAGCGCTGCGCTGTGGAGCTGTCGGCAGCGGCAACGCGAGTTCGACGCCCGGCCAGGGAGAGTCCCACATGGCGCGGCAGACCTCTCCTGCCTCGCCCGCTGCTCCCCTCAGAAGTGTATTTCTGATCTGCCTGTTCTGCTCCCCACTCTGTCTCTGGTGAGCCCTCTCGCTGCCCCACGCCTCTGGCCTGTACCCCAGCTTGTATGTATAAATAAAAAATAAATCTTAAAAAAAAAATTGTGAAAAGAACTAGGAAAAAAACACACTGGGTGCTCTCATGAGACTAGTAAAAGATTGGCTGTTCCGATTCAATCAGAGCGAGGGAAACGTCTCTGTAGAAGTTATGGTTAAGCCAATACGTCAAGAGAACTGCATGCAAAGATAGGCCAAAAGCCCAAGAAGCAGAATGAGCAGAGGTTTTAAGTGAAGGGTTCTGTGTCGCTAAGAAACTGAACAAAGCTCTGGGTGAGAATTTTAAATTAGTGAAGAAAATAGTGTAGAGATAAGGTAGAAAACATAGGCAGGGAAGTGTCAGACATGCATAATTAGCCTTTAGGACAAAATAGCAAAATAATTTAGTGTAGCACAAAAAAGTATACATCTTATTCTTTTGTTTCCTTGTGCACTTACTTTCTTCAAACAGATAGGTAATAACAACAGCTATAATAATGCTGATATTGCTGCACTCGTCACGGGGTCAGAGACTGTCCACTGCCTGGGTGCAGACTGTGTCAGATATTTTTGGCAGTATCTCTAAATACCCACTTTAATTTCAATCTCACAGTGTCCCTTGTAGGATCACATTGAATAGTCACACTTTAGTGTCAAAAACTAGTCATCCGCTTAAATACCATTTCCAAAATTGCACAGGTAATACATGGTACTGCTGGGGTTAAAATTCAAGCGAATTTGACTACAAAATTCATCCTCTATTTAATATTTTCTCTCTGTAAATTGTAGATGACTGAAAATGTATTATGCCTTCATGTGATAAATCAAAAGTGCTGTTGTTTTAAGATACAGCTTAAAAAAAAAGATTTTGATACTTTAGTCCTTGTTGAAGCAGACCAAATAAGGGGAAACTTTGTCTATACTGAAGAAGAATATTATTAGTTTAACCTAATCCACTTCCTTTCTAAGTTATTATTAAGCAGACTTCTTATTCTGACAGGGAGACAGGTGCAAGTATGTCTTGGATCGCTAGTGGGAATGGAAAGTTTTGGAGTTTCTGATCATAACCTGGCTATGTAATCTTTCCAATCCATTTTCTCAATAATGTGAGGGATGTACTGGTTCCTGAGAGCATCAGCTCCTCAGATTGTATGGTCTTTGAGCAAAGAAAGAGGGAATTTCTGGAGCTTTCTGCCACTGAGTATGTGAAGTCAGAATTGAACTCTATGGGAAGGAAATTATTAGCATGATTTCCCTGAGTATGTTTTAGGAAGGGACTATAACTTTTCAAAATATTCCAGAACTGGTTTTTCTCATTCCACATCAATATGTCCTGCTATAACAAGATAAATGCTCCATAAATCATATCATTGGAAAGTTCTCAATTAGGGAAACATTGTTGATACATGAAAGATTAATAAAACATCCATTGAGGTTTCAGTAATGTCATAGTTGCTTATGTAAGTCTAACTGTATTTCTGAATAATATACAGTATTATAAACCAATGTTACCTTAATAAAACTTAATATATATGTTTAATAAAAAAATATATAGGATGGATAGATGGAGGCACAGAAAGAGAGACAGACGAAATTATTCTCTCTCAAAAGCAACATTTCATAACCTTTCATGACTTGTTTAAACTCCTCTTTGTAGTTCCAGGAAGGGCATCAGTGGGGAAGGGGCCATAGCTAATCACTCTGTGCACTTTAATCTATTAATATTTAACAATTAGGATATGAAAGGAAGTTAATATAATAACTACAGTTTCTAAATAAGCAGCAATACAGCTTAATACAGCTGTATCAAAACTATAATATTGCATCCCTACAGTACATTAATTTCTTATATATATGTCTGTAAAAATACATTAGAGGACCTCCCTGGTGGCTCAGCGGTTGAGTGCTGCGCTCTGGAGCTGTTGATGGCTCGTGACGTGAGTTCGACGCCCGGCCGGGGAGAGTCCCACATGTTGCGGCAGACCTCTCCTGCCTCGCCCGCTGCTCCCCTCAGCAGTGTATCTCTGATCTGCCTGTTCTGCTCCCCGCTCTGTCTCTGGTGGGCCCTCTCGCCGCCCCGCGCCTCTGGTCTGTACCCCAGCTTGTGAGACAATGGGGGGGGTGGGGGGAGGCGGAGGGAGGGAAGGAAAAGCGCACAAAATGGAATAGAAAAGAACACAAGGGACCATGGAGATGGATCACGGGTCAATTGGTGGTGGGCTACCCAAGGAGAATACAAAATGCAAAAGACATAAATAACAATAAAAATATATATATTAAAAAAATACATTAGAAAAAAAATCTACAGGGTCATTTTATGGAACAGACAGGGGTCAAAAGGTGGGCAACAGCTGTTGTTGAATATTTTGGTCTTTTTTATAACTCTCTCTTTTGTAAGAATGACAGTAAAACCTAAATCTCTCTCTCTCTCTCTCTCTCTCTCTCTCACACACACACACACACACACCCCTAACCTTCCTACAGCTATTAGCTATAAAGTCTTTACAAAATATAAAAATAACTATTGAAGGCAGTGGGGAGTGACTAAAAGCGGATAGTCACTAGGGGAGTTTCAACCTTTGAACAAAGGAGAATATACTGTTACGTTCAATTTTACTTGGCATTTCCCCTGCATTCCCTAGCCTGTGAAACTTAGGCTAATGAAGCAGAAAGTCACAATCTGATAGGCTCCGGATATGAGAGGATAGCTTCTAGGGCTGTAGAAGTAGCTGGAAATTCAGGAGGAAATATATAGAAAGAAAGGAGTGAATTAGCGTTACAACTTTTCTTAAATACTTGATTGGTCTTTGAATTGAATGGGAGACTTGGGACAATCAGAGTCACAACTTGAAGGTTAGAAGAACTGAGCAGAAATTCCAGATGTTGCTTACTGTGGATAGCAGTGTGTAAAATCTTTATCCTGCCAAGTTAGAACGAATTAATAAATAATTTAGCATTTCCAAGGAAAGCCCAAATGGGCCACAATGAAGAGCAAAACAATGTTTCAATATTAAGAGTGACCTAGAACTAAGGCTAAATCTGGAACAGACCCACCTCTCCAGTGTAAAGTCGGGCTTATGTAAGTGCAGGGTGTTGGCTAGTAACCTGTAAGGCACCAGAACAAAAATAAATGGTTTCAGAAGACACCCATAGACTATGTGATGGAGGACCAGGGGTGCTTTGTTGGATGTGGTGTGGGAACACACATCTGAAGAAGTATGAGCCTATTTCCCTGAATTATGTACAGTGTTGTAAACCAAAAACGGGCTCCATTTAATCTTAATAATAATAATAAAAGAATATAGGGTCTACACCATAAATCATCCATGATATTCAATAAGTCATAAAAATTAAGCCATAAAAAAACAACAACAGGAAAATGTGGCTCCTAATCAGGTGGAAACAGTGAATAGAAATGACTCAAAGAATATCCTGATGATATAATTAGCAGACAGGAAACTGGAAAACAGCAATTGTGTGTGTGTGTGTGTGTGTGTGTGTGTGTGTGTGAAGAGGTAAAAAATGATGGCCATAGTGAATTAAATAAATACATGGTAAACCTCAGCAGGGAAATTAAAACAGAACTAAATGAAAATTCTGTAACAGAAAAGTACAATAACTGAAATGAAAAATTTAGGATTAATGGTAGATTAGAATTGGCAGAAGAAACAGTAAATCTGAAGATAAAACTATAGGAATGATCTAATCTTTATAACAAAGAAAAAAACCGAAATAAAATGTCACAGTGATCTTTAGCCATATAACATATGTGTAATTGCAGTCCAGAAAAGTACAGGGAAGAAAATGTGGCATACAAAATATTTAAAGAAATAATGGCCAAAATTGGCTAAAATTTCTCAAATTTGTTAAAAAAACATCAACATATATTAAAACAGTCCACTGAACTTTATCAGAGAGAATAAATACAGAAAGATCACGCATAAGGGCATCAGCATCAAACTTCTAAAAATCAAAGATAAAGATTGTAAAAGCAGATGGAGGGTGGGGGTTGGGAGGACATAATGTACACAAGATACAAATGACAGGAACTCCCAAACTAACAACCAAAGTAGCAATATAAGAGTTCTAGTCAAAAAATTGGGGCCTCCCTCGTGGCGCAGCTGTTAAGAGCTGCGCTGTGGAGCTGTCGGCAGCAGTGATGTGAGTTCGATGCCCCCGCCAGGGAGAATCCCACATGGTGCGGCAGACTTCTCCTGCCTCACCCGCTGCTCCCCTCAGCAGCGTATTTCTGATCTGCCTGTTCTGCTCCCCACTCTGTCTCTGGTGAACCCTCTCACCACCCTACACCTCTGGTCTGTACCCCAGCTTGTATGTATAAATAAATAAATCTTTTTTAAAAAAGAGTTCTAGTCAAAAAATCCAAAAAAGGAATTAAAATGGAATATAGAAATGTTAATAAATGAAAACAAAGGTGGAATGGCTGAGTAGGGGTATAAAAAAATAGATGGGACAAACAACAAGTGGCAATATGGTAGCCCCAAACCTACAATGTCAAAAATCACATTAAATGTGAACAGACAAAACTCTTCAATTGAAAGAAAAATTGCCACACTGGATTAAAAAAAACACAATGAAACATTAATCATACATGATCTATGAAAGTGTACTTTCAATATAAAACCATGGGTAGGCTGAAAGTGTGTGGATCAAAACAATACAGTCTATGGCTAAGTTAGTATCAGACAAAATTGACTTCAAGTCAAATCCAGAAGCTTTGCTAAAGATAAGAAAAGTCATTACAAAATGATAAAACAGTGTACCAGAAGACATAAAAGAGTACATAATGTTTGATTCCATCTATATGAAATTTCAAAATAGACAAAATAAATTTATTATAGCGAAATCAAATTGAGGTTTGCTAAGAGAATTAAGTATTACTTGGAAAGGAAAATAAAGGTACTCACTAGTGTTGGAAATATTGTCTTGATTTTTCAAACTCATCAAATTATACATGCAAAAATTTTGCATTTCACTGTAATAAATATTGCCTTGATAAAAAATTAAATAAAAGGTGATTCACTGAAGCCTATTAGGAGGAATAGTAACTACCTACTATCACAACTAATTATAAAAATGAATTATTTTTGCATAACATAGTAGGTTTCATTAATACCCACTCATTTCTGGCTGTTCTTAAAGTCATTATCATTCTTTTATGTGAAACTAAAAATCAAGATTAGAAGACAGTAATCTCTAATTTTCAGTAGTACATAATTAAAATGATAATCTGTCTATAAATACACATAATATATACTCTGTATGATATACAATTAATTTATACAAAAATAATATATATTTTAAAATCCCACTAGTAATACTTCAGTATGTTTTCATAGAATTTATTTTCATATTCCTTTTTCACAAAGTGCGTATATAACTACACATATTATAATCTTAATATTTATTGTAAATAGTATTATTACTTCAATGGTAAAACAATTTAATAATATAATTATATACTTGTAATGTGATAAAATAAAATATATGATAAATAAATATAATATAATGTGATATATTACATCATAGTTACTATAAATTATTCAATCATTTTCCTATTTAGAACACTTGTGTTTTTTCCTTGATTCTACATGACAAATAATATTAGATGACTGACTTTCTATTTTGCTAATTTTGTTCTAAATTTTCTTTGATGTATACTTCATCACTTTTCAGTTAGGAAAAGAAGGATCTCCCTTCTAATTTTCTTTGTTTTGTTTAACTTAGTTTTAATATTCCATATGTTTTCCATGTGGGGTATGTTTCAATATATAATAGTATGTAAGATTATTTCCCCGAAGTTGACACCCATTCATTCCATCATTTATGGAATAATAATTTCTTGCTCCATTGCTTGCCAAGTTCTCCCGGTCATGTAACAAAGCCTTCATTAGAATGATATCCATTTATGGAGTATATGTTCACAAGTAGATCCAGTAATTCTAATGTTAGTACAGAGGTCCACTTTCAAAACTTTAAGTGTGACATTTAAGTGTGACATTTTTGACAGATGAAGGCAATGTTTAGGAAGTTGGGAACTTCAACCTTACAAAACTACAGTGTTCCATACCTCAATTATTTTTAGTTTACACCTACTGTCTTCCAAGGAGTTAAAAGCGACTCCCTGGTCTCCAATTTCCAATGTGTCCTATTCTGTTCAGTGATTACGTATAATCTCTCTTCCCTTTTCAACTGGACAGATCCCTTTTTATTCTTTGGTGCTCAAAGCATAATGTCTGCAAACACTTGACCAATCTAAGGGTGCGTCTCTAATAGCTTTACGAAAGATGGTCTTAATAAATCATGTGTGACTCAGTTTAACTTCTAAGTGGAGAAACATTTTTTAACCTGAGCAATAAATTTGAAGACATCTAACCCTATTCCACCCAGTTAACTCTCAATTCCTCATCTCATCTCCCATGTCATTTTTTCCTGAAAGCAACTGGCTCGCTATACACCTCTTAGCCCAGTGAACCCTTCCTTTACGGCACCTATCACAGTTTGTGATGTTGTCTTTACACGTTTCACATCCTGATTAATGTCTATTTGCTCTACCACCAACCACAGTCATAACCAACATAAGAGTGCTCAGTCTGAAGGTATGAAATGTGTAGGAAACTTTTTGTATGAATCTACTCACTTAATCCTTATAGCAATCCTCTCAAGGGGGTACTAAAACTATTCCTAAGTAGTATTACTATATTTCAGTACTATTATCTGAGGTCACATCAGTAATGTGGTTGACAAGACTTTGATGTGAGAGACCACACTCTTCATCTCTAGACTAACACTACTAAATAGAACATTCTGCAATGATAAAAATGTTCTCTCTCTGTGTTGTCTGATGTGATAGCCACTAGTCACATGTGGCTCCTGAGCAGTTAAACTGTGGCCAGTGGGACTGCTGAGGAATGAAATTTTATTTGTATTTGATTTTAATTAATTTAAATAGCCACATGTGGCTACTACATGTTGGACAGCAGAGTTCTAGACAATAAGCGGCCAGGAGCAATAATGTCTGATTTTGCTTATCATTATACCCCTGGTGCTAGCAAAAGCAGTCTGTATTTATTGGCTAAAACAAATAACTCAGAGGGGAGTGGGGCGAGGAGGTAAGTGAAGAGTGCTCTAAAGATGCCAAACTGAAGAATGTTCACCTCCAATATAATATCTGGTCACTGGTGGCTGTTTTTTGCATACATTTTATTTTGGAAATAACGTAGAATAAAATAAAATAAAAATGAGTGTCTGGGATAAATTTGGTAAAACTGAGCACATTCTTATAATGCGTATTTAATAAGATGACAAAGGGAGATGATACCAAACAATAGCTTCTGAGAACCAGCACTGAACTGATAAGAAGTGAAATTTACACTTAAAGAGATTGTCGGGTGTACATTCCTATAATAAACCAAAAATTCCTGGTAGTTGTTTATAAGGTAGTGAGTAATAAGCTCATCCAAGCTTTTTACTCCAGAAAACGCTTTATTATTTTTCTATTACTGAATGCCTGTTTCCTATTAGATACATCTGTCTGAGTCACACTTGGTGTGTTTTTCATCCCATCACCTGGTATATATTTTTGTTGTTACTGTTCAGAACAATAATCTAACAGTTAGACAAACAGTTTAAGGGGACTGAACTCTATTTGGTAATTAAGTGTCAGAAAATATTTTCCCGAAGGTCACTAATGCTGAAATTTCTAGATATGCACTGCTAAGTTTCCTCATATTAAATGTATACTAAAGCAACATTTCATACACCTTATTAGCAACTTTTAGTAGTAGTAGTAACTTTCAAATTTGCTAATGCAATTTCAGATAACAGCATTAAGTATTCACTCAAAAAGCTTTGCTTGATCGACAAATTGTGCTGACTGAAAGAGCTGGAAATTTTGGGTTGAAGGAGATAATAATAGTTTTTCAACGCCTAAAGAATTATATATTTCTTTGTCTTGTTATGTCAACCCACTCTAGTAAGAATTTGCACTAAGTGAATCTGAATTAAATTGCTCTACTGGAAACATTTTAAAAATAGAATCCTCGCTTAATCAGAGCAGTTATAGGTGTCTGGTTATGCTATGCTGGAAAAAAATATGGCATCCTTGCTATATTGTTGTTAAGGCTTCCAGATTATTTATAGAGTTTTAGTGTTGATTCCAAAATTATGAAGTAGAATGACCACTAAACCACATTTTTGTAGGAACAATAATTAACATAGAATGCTTTCAACTGTATCACAACTCTGAACTCTATATACTGTCTACATTACCTGTATCTTTGCTTTCATTGAAACAAATGACACACACTCTATTTTCCTATGATAGAAGGAAAAAAAATCTTTATAGTGATTTTTTCCCCCCACTGCAGGAATAAAATATGGTTAAAAAGCAGATCTTAAATTTTTCAACTCAATGTTACTGACCACAACAAACCAAGAAATATGCCCATTCTCTCTATATTGATTTCCACTTTGGAAAACATAATTTATCTACTCTGTCAATATATCTTACAGACCTCATAAAAAAAGATAAAAATCAATAAAATAATATTGTTTTCTATCATGAAAGAATAAAGATGAAGACTGGTGGTGTAATTTTTTTTTTTAATAGATGTGTACATACTTTAGGGCAATTTAGGTTCTTTCTGGTGACATACATGACTGAGTATTCTGGTTTCGGACTAAGTGCCTCTGTCTCCCTAAACATGCCTGAGAAGACTCATAGGAGTCAGCCTTGGTACCAGTGAAGCTGAGTGACACTCTGTGCACCTCTGTTTGAATGATAAATTGGAAACAAGTAAAAGCTTACCACTGGCCAGGCTAAACACTGAAACCTACCGGCCCTGGGTGTGCTGACCAAGTGCCCCAACTAGTATCCAATGGGCTTTACCTTGCACTGGCAGAGAGTACACTCTGCGCCATGTTTGATCCATGATGACCCAGTAAAGCGAACCACATTCATCTCATCCAGGCAAGTCTTGGTGATATCGTTGCGAATGGTGTCGGCCTGGCAAGGGTCGGTGACACAGCGGGGACAACACTCGTTCTCCGGGAGGACACTGAATTCACACTCCACCTCTGGGCAAGGCAGGGGCCAGCAGTCCACCTCTCCTTGCTGTAGGGAGAAGACATGCATGGGCAGAGGGAATGAGGGAAGGAGGGAGAGAAAAAAGGAGGGTAATAGGAGGGAGGGAGGTAAGAGGAAGGAGAGGGGATGGAGGGAGGGAAAGGAGAAGTGAGAGAAAGAGGAAGGGTGCACAGTGTTTACCAGATACTCAATTTATTTGATAGCTGTTTATACTCAGACCGTCATAGTCATGACTCTTGGAAAGAATTGAAAATCCCTATCAGAGTGATGAGATCTTACACTGCAAATGTATTTTAAAAGTCTTCAAGGATTCAACAAGAACAATAAAACAAAAACAAACTTTTCTCTTAAAATAATCAAATTTCCATGTTCTAATCTTTCCATAAAGAGAAGAATTATTTAGTGTGGGAGATTATTTAACTTTTGGCCTATGAGATACCTTTTTTCATTCTTTTGATATTCCACCCTAACTTTTTATTTCTTCCCTTCTGTGTAAAGAAAGTTTTGTCTGCTTATAAAAAATGAAATATTACAAGAATTTGATAGCTATTCTTTTTTCAAGTGTACATTTCTCAGTGTAGGGACTTGGGGGTGGGGAGAAAACTATGATCTGATTTCAGTTTTTTTATTCCATATGGGAAAATTGTGTGAATTGGATACTGGATGTTGGATATTTTTAACATCCATTTTATTTATTTCCACCTGCTCCCCATTTTTGTCATAATTCTGACTCTCATGGATTTGGAGACTAAAGAAGACTTCAGGCACAGAAACTGACCTTGCTCTCTCAATTGATTTTTGGGTTGAAAGTCTAAAAATAAAGCAACAACAACAAAAAAAGCAATGACTTAAAAATAACTCACACAAAGAAGGGAATCTAGTTATAAGTTTAAAAAGTAGCATCTGGGAAACTTTCTTTCGTAAATACTCATAGACCAATTCTTTTTCATTTTAACACAAATACGAAGCAAGAATTTTGGTCAAGTGTAAGAAAAGGCTAGTGTTTTCTTTATCAAGTCTTTATTTTCTCTTTTTTCCCTACTGTTTTCAAAAGTCTTACAAATACATACAGACATGCGATTCTAATATTCTAGCAAGCATCAGCTGCATGGCCGTATATGTAAACCACGATATCCACAGAGAGTGTCAATAGAACAATCTTTAGATGGAAAAAAGTGGTTTTTGTTTTTTGAAGTTTGTACATGATTAACAGAGATAGATTAACAAAGGTTCTACTTGGGAAAAAAAATGATCTTTTTTGTGAAGGTCATTGTTCTTTTGTAATTACCACTAAGTGAGATTAAATTGGTTGGCCTTGGGGAACTGGGAGTCTTCTTCCTTTGAGCCCTGGTTTACTACTGAAAGATGTATACAACGTGCACCATGCACCCTTGGATGTTCCTCCTTGGGTCTTGACTTCACAACCACTATCTCGTTCATTCTCACCAGCACAATGTTTCTAACTGCCAGCACTAAGGCCTGGCACTGAGCACTGGAGTGTGGAGAAGGGCAGGACCACGTTCCCATTTAGATAAACCATTCCCTCCATTTCATGTGGAAAAACTCACCAAGCAGCGGCACTGCTGGCAGTTCTGGACCCAGGTATCCCCACTGTTGTACAAGGTCTCCCCATTTTGATGGAGGCACTGACTGCTGAGCCTGGGGTCACATTCAGGGCAGCAGAAGAGGTCGACTGTAGGGTTCTCACAGTCACAAACCATCCGTCGGCACATGACAAACCCGTTCTGTAGGAAAAGAACAAAAAAAGCAGTTACCAAAATTCTCCATTTCTCAATATACTGACGTGTGTGTGTGTGTATGTGTGTGTGTGTGTGTGTGTGTGTGTGTGTCTCAGATGTTGATTGGAAACTTGAAATAATTCACTTTACTCCAAATATACCAATTTTCTTTAATTTGGTAGCTACCACACAAAAATTATCCAACTTGGGGATCTTGCAATTTCTTTTCCACTACTACTTTTCATATGACTTGGCCAGAAACAAATTTTCCAGAAACAACTGATACAGTATCACAAGCACTCTATGGTCCTTATGTCTGTATGTACATATAAATGCACATATACTTGATTATGAGAATAGCAGTTTGACTACTAAGTTTTCTTTTGTGTGAGAACACGTGTGTTTGTTTTTGATAGCAAGTCAGGCTTTACATATTGTTAAGATTCTGGAATATTTTACACCTAATGTTTTTGTATGAACACATTTCTTTCAAAATAGTGGAGTCCTTGGTATAGAATATTATGCACTTAATTACAATTTATTCTCTCTTATCAACTGAGTACCGAAAATAGAATACCTCTCTAGAACTAAAATATATAGCCCAAATAGATCGTCTTCATTTGCAATACAGTGTATGTCCATTCTGGCTAAATTTATGCAGTCATTCAAATAGTGTGACTGGATACATCAGCACAAAACAAAATTTTATCAGCTTGTGAATAAACACATTGTCAAATTTCTATACAACAGACTACTATTTAGCAATGAAAAGGAATAGGTTACTGAGATTATATATGTTAAAAATAAAACAATGCTGAGGAAAGAATGCTGGACACACAAGAGCATTCCATTTATATGATGCCCTAGAAAATAAAAATTGAATCTATGATGATGGAAGCAATGTTTGCCTAGGGCTGAGGGTCTAGGACTAAGAAAGGACAGAGGCAATATTTTGGGTAGATGAAAATGTTCTATTAACTGTGATGGCAGTTAAATGTATGTATGTATTGATATGTGTCCGAACTCATCAAGCTGTGCAGCTGAAATATATACAAATTACACCTTCACCAAATCAAAACTAAAAATTATACCAACCTGACATGAACACACAGAGCACCGGTCATTTTCCAACACCCAAATCTGACCATTATGCTTAATTTTTCCATTATGGACACAGTCCCCTGTGCAATTCTTTCCGTGAGGACATCGGCAATCATATCCACCATCCAAGTTAAAGCAAATGGTATCATTGGCGCAGCTGTGTCTCCCAGTTCCACACTCATCGACATCTATAGCCAAAAAGAGGTAGCAGGCAATGGGCTGAGAGTATGTTCACTGCAAACAACTGCAAGCAGGCAGGGTGCCTCCTCACATAAAGCATCAAATTGTCATCTCTCTTCATTTTATTGACATGCATATCCTATTAAATGCTGACCAAAGCTATGCTAATGCTCTCAGGATTTCACAGGGAAATATTATGAAATATGATTTCAAACACCAGGTAACCTTGGCTAGATGTGCAACTTTTACATCTCTGTAAATACCATCAGGCTTTACACACTGATATTTTTGCAAAATAGAGACTCAATTTATCACACAACAAGTTTTGCGATGGAAATTCTAAAAGTGCTTATGATTTTGTATTGGGAAAATCACCCTCATTGTTAAAATGGCGTTTATAGAAAATCCTTTCTTAATGGGCGATGAAATGTCATAAGGCCTGAGGCATTTTATTTCATTTCAATCCATATTCTCACAGATATGTCTCTAATATGTAAACACTTCTTAGTGTTCTGCCTCTGTCCCTCCCTTCCTCTCCAAGCATTTGTCCTGACACCCTCCCCCCACCCACAGAAGGGCAAGTGACAATTAGCCATTCTCATGTCTCTCACAAAGACCCCCCCACTTAACTTTTCCATCTCACATTATCATCACACCTCCTAGCTTCAACTGGAAGTGCCCATTCACCTCACCTCACTGATTCCATGGAGACCAGACCCTACAGCATTTTCATACAGATGAAAAGCAAACATATCTTGACCCACAGATCAAGTCCATAAGAAGAGATGTGATTCATTTTATTTATCCCCATAATTTAAAGGTCACAACCCCAAATATATTTCAGGGATATTGTATGAGTGGCAGTAAGCAGTTAGTAGGAATTTCATCTGCTTTTTCTGAGTAAAGGTCAAGAAAGAAAGAATTAAATCACAGCAGAAAAAGTGGGCTTACAGAAGACGAAATGTGTAGCTTTTAACTAGGGAAATTATATGATGATTTTCTTGAAAAGTTTAAAGCTAGAGTTTAATCAATACATCCCTTGTTTGATTTCAACAATTCTTGTTGACATGGACTATTCACAATTATATTTTAGCCATATTTAAGTTCTTAAACAGTTAAATTCTGTCATATATATGTATTCCTGAAAATAAGCCACATATTTTCCCTATTTACCTGATTTTTATTAGCTCCCTTTAAACAAAACCAACGAATTGAGACAATGACTGAAAATTGTTTTCTTATAACTACAGTGAATTGTATTGTAGTTTGATTTGTCAAGAATAATACTGCTTATATTAAAGACGATGGTCAAAGGGAGACATGTTAGCCAGCAGGAGGAATTGTTTAAAAAAAAAAAAGTACATTGGTTAATATACATCTCTTTCATGTTAGAGAATAATTTCTCTTGGTAATGGAAAACATTTTATAATGTAGTTGTTGTGTTATATAGATATATAACTACATTATTTTATAACACTGTCCTATATTCGGTCTATTCAGAAAAATAAGGTATATTTGGTGAGTTGACCTTTGTCTCACATTAAATATAATTAGGAATTATTACCAGCAGGAAAACATTAAACAGAGTTATTTGGTCTCTTTGACCACAAAATCTACAGTTACCTCTTTCCCTTTTTAAAAAAAAAAAAAAACTAGTATAAGGACATTATTTTGTTAATAACAATGAGTGGATTTTTATTATTATTTTGCCTAACAATGAAAATAAAGTGCTGTTATCAGGTAATACACATTTCTCTCCTTAAAGACCAAAGGGTCGTTGGATTTGCCACAGAAGACAAAGAAGTGAAAAATACCCAGACACACATACACACACAGCTCTTAAAGATTTCTATGACAAAAAAAATTTTTAAAAGTAGAGTGAAAAGTGTTCCCAACAAAAGTTGCTCTAAACCTGGAGAAATGTTTATGCAGAAACATCATAATAGACTGTTTGATATCAATGTGATTTGAATTAATTGGAACTCATCTAACCTTTTCTGCTTGTTACCTGCCTGATGGATTTCTCAGTGCAGCAGCTACTCTTAACTGAATCACAGCACAGAATTTTGGAATTCCTTTTTACATAGAGATTTATTGTAAACTTTCTAAATTAAATAGACATAAATGGTGTATATTCTGCTTTGAAGCCATACCATTGTATATAAAAATAACAATTTAAAAAAATATTGATACCTCCTTTAGTGAATAATGGTCTTAAATCAATGGTCAAGACTCAGGTGTCATCTAATTTGACCTAATAACATTGTTTGAGAAAGTGCATTCCTCTCCCTGATGAATTTTCTTCACTGTTTCCTATTACATTAGTAGCTTTTCTGGACCTTTCTCCCACCTCCACACACTCTGCAGCCATGGCAATTAACCTATTTAAAAAGTTAGCAAAGCAAAGAAAAAGAGTGATCTAGTCAGGGGCAAAAGAATATTTCAAGGCCCAAGGTTTAAAGCCATCAACCTGTAATACAGGAACTGAAATGTGGATATGATTTGAATTGCAGGGGAAAGTAATGGACAGGCATGTAGCTAAGAAGGTACTCAGGACTCAGGTAAAGGTCATGTTAATAAATTTACC
Organism: Scalopus aquaticus; assembly: GCA_004024925.1. Lineage (NCBI taxonomy): Eukaryota > Metazoa > Chordata > Mammalia > Eulipotyphla > Talpidae > Scalopus > Scalopus aquaticus. The sequence continues at coordinate 41,654 of PVIJ01008094.1, forward strand.
TTTATCATAAAGACAGTATCACCTTAGGAAACACACCAAAAAATCATATAATCAGATAGGCATTTTTAAAAGATACCATCAGTTTCATTTTAGAAAAGAGATTTGAGTAGATTAGGGCCTAAAGCCAGGAAAACAATTAACAGGCTGTTTCAGATGTCCTGGCAAAAGATAGCTACATAATCAAAATAAATAGATAGTGTTTGATATGTTCCAGATCCTAACTACTTTCACATATTTACTCATTTCATCTTCACAATAACCCTGGCAGGTACCGTTATTATTTCCATTGCAAATATCAGGAAATTGAGGCATAGAAACGTATGCACCATTTCTCTGTCTCAGTTTCTCAAGATCCAGAACCAGTAAGGTGCAGAGAGCTCAGATGGGAACCCAAGGGGTCAGGCTCCATGTCTGTGCTCCCAAGGGCAATGCTGTATCATTAGTTGCAGGGGGAATCATTAGTTGCAGTTGTAGAAAGAAGCCACTGAAACAAGGAAGCTAGAATCTTCTAAGACAGAGACAATGAAGACAAAACAACTTGGTGACTTGTTGGCTTCAAAGATTGGAGGGAAGAGTGAAGCAAGTTTACATTTCTGGATTGGAAAATTTGGCTGATTGTATTTACAAAAAGAGCTAGATTTGGCTGGGTACTGGAAGTGGATGGCAGGGATCAGGAAAGACATGAGGTAGTTTAGGACTGAATGGTGCCTTCCTCTGGGCTCCCAAGTAGAACTGTCCACTAGTAGCTGGATATATGGGAGTGGACCCCGGAGAAGAGGACTGGACTGAAATAAGGATTTGCTGAAGGTTAGATTTTTGTGATTCCCTTTTCTCAAAAATGGTCCTTCAAACTCAAGTACAAATGCTTTATTAAGGCACATTATGCCACTTCCTTTGCTTAGACTTTTGTTCCCTTCATAACTTGCCAATGATCACATCATAAAGCCCTAAAACAAGGCCTTAAAAAGCCTCTCTTGATTCCAAACAGGAATTAATTTCTCTTTCTGTCCACTTACAGCACTAAATTTATATTTTCTCAAGTATCTATCTTTTTCAACCCTGTAGTTTTCTCATCTGTTAAAAACAATAAAAAAAGGAACTCAGTACATTCTATCTCATGTGACAGTTGTACATTTCACCTCTTGCCCACACTGCCATCAGTGAGCATACCTCCTTTATCTTAGTATATAGCAGAGGTTTCAAAGAACCTTCCAGTAACCACGGAATTGTTGTTAAATTGAATCCATTTTCTTTTTTGTCCTTTTTCTTGATTTGGGAGAAAAATACATTGTATTTGAGTTGAACATAATACTCAAAAGATATCATTCTGTAAACATTACTTTGTAATTCTCTTCAGTTCAAAAAGCCTCACTAAACTTAAAGGTAATCCAGAAATTAAAGGAATAAAGGGAAATGTGGGTATGAAAATAAAATCAAGGGAGACAAAGTTTAGGGCACTGTGGAGCTGATGATGTATCAGGGAAAGTGGCACTCTGGCACCTCACCTGCTGGCTAACTGTCTATACCTCTGAGATAAATCGATGAACACAGCAGCACACAATTTGTATGGATGCAGCTTGTAAACATTATGTTGTAGATTATATAACTTCAGCCTAAAAAGTGGTGAAATGGTGTACAGTTATTTATTCACATCTTCAAGTATGAATCTTAGTCTTCAGAGAAATTGTAAACCCACTGCTGTGGAATTATCCACTTTGAAATTCTCCTCTATTTTCAAGAACAGAAAAATTGTACCTTCTCAGATGTAATAATACTCTTAAAACAACATCCCTCTAAATACTAATATTACAATTCCGCAAATCACTGAAATTACAGTAAAAGGACAGTTGTTTAGAAGCGTTTTAGTCCCTTATTTATAACTTAATGGATTCTTTTAAATAGAATCCTTCAGAGAAAGAGAACATTGTTTTCTGAAAGAGTAGTAGATTTCTTCGATAATCATTATAAATTATTTTTTGAAGATAAGAATAAAATCATCCTTCCAGAATTCTGTTTTGTAAAACATAAGAATTTTCACTGTTTCTGGATTTGTGGAATTTCCTTGAAGTCTCTTCTGTGTGGGTATCTCACTGAATCCTTTACTTTCTCTCCGTCGCATTTACCATCTGTCATTATATTTTTATTTGCATATTTTATTCCACTTTAGGAAATTTATTATAAGGAGGTTAAAAAATGCACAATGATAGTCACATCACATTTTTAATTAATTTATTTTTATTTAATGAGGTAACATTGGTTTACAACACTCCATGTGATTCAAAGGCACAGAATCACACCTCCCCGTATGCCTGTCACCACATACCTCACCAAAGGCAACACAGCCCATCGTGTCCCTTTCACACATTGTTTTCCGCCTTCCTCCTCCGGATCTCGTAGCCCCAATTCCACAGTCAGATTTCTACTTTACTGTATTGACTTATCATTTGTTTTCAGTGGAGTCTTTAGGGTTTTCGATGTATTTTATTATGTTAGCTACAAACAGTGAGTTTCACTTTTTTTCCAATTTGGATCTTAGAGTAAAAGCGTTCAGCCCTACACCACTGGGTATGATGCTAGGAGTTGGTGCTTCATATATGACCTTTATTAGGTCAAGATCTGTTTCCTCTATCCTCAGTTTTTTTTTGTTTTTTTTTTTTAAAGATTTATTTATTTATTTATTTATGCATACAAGCTGGGGTACAGGCCAGAGGCGTGGGGCGGCGAGAGGGTTCACCACAGACAGAGCGGGGAGCAGAACAGGCAGATCAGAAATACACTGCTGAGGGGAGCAGCGGGTGAGGCAGGAGAGGTCTGCGGCGCCATGTGGGATTCTCCCCGGCTGGGCATCGAACCCTCATCGCGCGCTGCTGACAGCTCCACAGCGCAGCGCCCAGCCACTGCGCAACCAGGGCGGCCCTATCCTCAGGGTTTTTATAAATGTATGCTGAATCTTATCAAATACTTTCTCTGCATCTATTGATATGATTATATGATTTTATATTTGCTTTTTGTGATTACATTCACTGATTTTTCTGATGTTGGACCATCCTTGTGCCCCTAGAGTAAGTTTCACATAGTTGTGATGTGTTCACCCTTTTGATGGTTGCTAAGATTTTTTTGTGTGTGTGGATTTTTGCATCTGTGTTCATTGGACATTTGTCTGTAATTTTCTTTTTTGTGATGGCTTTCTCTGTTTCGGTAGAGAGGTGATATTGGACTCATAGAATGTGTTTGGGAGCATTTGCTCTTCCTCAAAGTTTTTGAGAACTCACTAGTGAAATCATCTGGGTCTGGACTTTTGTTTGGGGAGACTTTGATTACTGTTTCAATTTCCCTGATTGTGATTGGTCTGTTCAGGTTTTCTATTTCTTACTGATTCAGTCTCAGAGGATTGTAATTTCTAAGAATTTGTCCAATTCATTGAAGTTATTCACTTTGTTGCTAGATAGAGGTTTGGAGCAATCCTCTGTATTTTGGAAATGACCTATAACTTTTCCTTTTTCATTTCTGATTCTATTTATTAGAGTTTTCTCCATTTTTTTCATAGTTAGTATAGCTAGAGGTTTGTCTATTTTTTTTTCCCAAAGAATCAGCTTTTGGCTTCATTGATCCTTTGGACTATCTTTTTGATTTCTATGTCATTTATTTCTGCTTTGATTTTTATTATCCCCTTCCTTCTACTGGCTTTGGGTTTTGTTTGTTCTTCTTTTTCTACTATCTTGACACAAGCAGTAAGGTTGTTTATTTGAGCTCTTTCTTGTTTCCTGATGTGGGCCTATATTGCTATATACTTCCCCCTTAGTGCTGCTTCGGCTGTACCCCAAAATTTCTGGTAAGTTGTGTTTTCATTTTTGTCTGTTTTCAGGTATTTCCATTTTTTTTCTTTGATTTCCTCATCTGTCCCATGGTCATTCAGAAGTGTGTTGTCCAATCTCCATACAGTAGAGGTTCTCCTGCTTTGTTTTTGTGGTTGATTTCTAGTTTAATACCATTGTGGTTAGAGAAAATACTTAATATGATTTTAATCTTCATGAATTTATTGACATTTGTTTTGTAACTCAATATGTGGTCTATCCTGGAAAATGCTCTGTGTGAACTTAAGAAGAATGTATATTCAACACAGGTTATGCTTTGAGCAGAAGTTGAAAAAGGTGGGGAGAAGGGGACATAAAGTGAAGATGTATTTTCAACTTTATATGTTTCTGTATTATTAGAATTACTAGTGTCAGCTAATATTCATTATGTATATAACTTAAAAGACAATTATAAGAACAACAAAAAAGAAGTACTTAACATTTCTTCCTCATAATATCGAATACAGGCAAAGCAGCCTGTCAAAGAAGAGTGAAAATCACTGTCTGTAATCTGTATTTCCTAGCCTCCTCTATACGGCTGGAGACACTCACTCTGGAACATCCACAAGTGCAAGATAAAGCCCTCAGATGACAGTTACGTGGTTATGTGGTGATATTAGGTTTTAATTCCTAAGGAAAAAGCAGTTCCATTGCTATATAAAAACAGATGAATCCTCTGCTCAAAGTCCAGAGCATGCTGGGAATCCTGGCATAAATCATGCAAGACTGTTTTACTTTTCTTCATAAAAAGACCTTTGAGGCCCAAGGATAAAAAGCATCTTATCATTCAGGTGTCAGCTACTGTTAAGTTAGAATCTCTAAAGTTTTCACTGATTGGTCATCTTAGCTGCATTATTCTTTCAAGCTGTTACTTTATGAAGGGGAAAATGATGACTTCTTGAGGTTGGTTTTGTTTTCCATTCCTGTACCAAACTTCTGATGGCAAATTCACTCAGTGTGGGTGATTTTTCTAGCAATTAATCATCGGGTTTTTCTTACTCTGCCAGCTTTCTAAATATCATGCCCCTTAATAGAGTAGCAGAGTTATTTACCAGTTCACTGAAAATAATTCAAAATTTGTGATACATAATTGAATATAATATGGTTGAGCTTTCCACTACTAATAGAGTAAATCTTCTTTGAAGTAGGAACCATATTATCTGTATCCAACACACAGTGTTTACTAAGCTTGTTTACCTTTCCAGGCAAGGATGTGAGAGAAACAGACCAAAATAGCATAATTTGTGTCTATTATCCTTGGCCGTATCCTTGGCATGTTTCCTTTCTCTTGTTCTTCCTTTATCCTGCTTTTTTCATCTCCTTTTCTAGCTCTTTTGGGTCAGATATTTACCTGCTGATAAAAAATTATCTAGTACCATGGATATATTGATTCCAAAAACACCCTTGACAGTTGTGGATATCAACAGATCATTTAGTCTAACAAATTTAGTTATCTAAGAAATCAATCAATCATCGTAATTAGCAAGACAAAGTTAGCTTTCAGCACATTCCCAATCACTGTTGGGTAAACATACAGCAAAAACCACCATTAACTTAAACACTGGATTAATCTCTACCATTTACCTCTTAGTATATACCCCTCAAGTTCAAGAGGAGTTTTTGAGACTTCTTGCACTAACCTTCACACGATTCTCCACTTGGTGAAAACATCCCATTGTCATGGTAGCCGTCTCGGCACTCACAATGATACCATCCAGGCAGGTTAATGCAGTTGGCACGGCTGTCACACTGAACAAAACCATCAGAGCACTCATCAATGTCTGTTTTTGGCAAAGAAAACAAAAATGGGATGTTATGCAATTTCTTCTTTTCCCTCAAAGAAACTAAAATATTCTGTTAGATAGCTACTGAAATCTCTAGTGCCAGCAAATCCTTAAAACTAAGAAAATACAAGATGAAGGAAGTTCACTTGGTGATGGAAAGCTATAGGGACAAATACAGTGTTATTAGTAACAAATGAAACATCTAGAAGGCTTCTTTGTTACATAAATCATTTAATTGTAGCAAATGGGAGGAAGATCTGTATGGCAATCATCACTATTGTTCACCCAGTATTTGCAGCTCTTCTTCTGGACTCAAGCTAGGGTTGCCATCTTGTTTCCTTAAGACAATTAGTGAGTGGTAGGTGTCATTTCTAGGTAGAGCCTTTAAGGTGTGTGTGTGAGTCACAAGTACCCTTTCTCCAGTCACAAAGACAATTTTCAGAGGCTCTGAAGACCAATCTAAGTTCCTCAATGAGGATGGATGGACATACAGTATGAGCAAGCAATCAAGTTGTGTTGCGTTAAGCCAGTAAGCCAGTGAAATTTTAGGGACGTTTATTACTATCTGCATAACTTACACCAACCTGGTTAACATCATTTATCTCCAATATTTGGCAACAGCCATCATGCATCAACATGATTCATATTTTTGAGTATATCATTTATGTTATTTTTAATGCGTTTCATATATATTACCTCATTCAACCCTCAAAAAATCTTGCCGTGTAGAAAGTATAATGAACACATTAAAAAATGAAGCAAAAGGAAATTATGGGAATTAAACAAGGTCGCCCAAACGTTTACAGTCATTTGACTTTAAATGTGTGCTCCTTTATAAGCACATAAGCTGAAGTTGGCAAAATTGTCTATACAAAGAGCTATAAATCTGGAATCTTATCTGTTTCTTCCAGAGGTTTACTACCATTCTCAAATATCTGTGCCCTTTCTTCTTGTTCAGTCTGTTGAATGATGGGAACATACAACCCCATCCAAGTATCTTCTTTTTCTCATAAAGGGAAAAGCAACCATGGAGTTGCCATAGAAATGATCCCCTTCTCACACACAGTAAAAATCACCAATAACTTAAACATCAGATCAATCTCTATTATTTACATCTTACTGTATATTCCTCAAGTTCTGGGTTTCTGGTTACTTGGGGGTTGACTTAGATCCTCTGAGATGATGTGATAGCATTGTACCACTGTCACTGCCAAAAATATACACGGGAACCTCACTTCTGTTTTGACAGCCCCGTGCCATGACAGAAAATTCCACCTGCCAAAATAGACAAGCTCATTCTTATGTTTCCCACCTCTGCAGCTTATTTCTTGCTACCGTGGCTAGACGCATGTCATCCCTCATGCTGAAGACATAGTCAGCTGCTTCTTGGAGTCCTGTCTCCCCTACAGTCCACTCCTATTCAGCAAACTCTATTTCCTCTTTCAATCTCATCTAATTCTAAATTCTTAGAAACAGACCTCCCTGGTGGCCTAGGGATTAAGTCTCAGTCCTGTCACCACCACAGCCCGAGTTAGATCTCCGGGCAGGGAGCTGACCCACATGGCACAGCGGACCTCTCCTATCTTGACCGAAGTCCCCCTCAGCAGTGGATTTCAAAAGAAACTACTTCCCTCACTTTGTCTCTGGTGAATCCTCTCATTGCCCACACCTACACCCTAGTTCTTTTTTTTATTATTATTTGGGAAAATGTTTTTTTTTTAAATATATATTTTTATTGTTATTTATGTCTTTTACATTTTGTATTCCCCTTGGGTAGCCCACCACCAATTCACCCGTGATCCATCTCCATGGTCCCTTGTGTTCTTTTCTATTCCATTTTGTGCCCTTTTCCTTCCCTCCCCCCCCACCCCTCGCTGATTGTCTCTCTCCTATTTGGTTTCCTT
>PVIJ01008094.1:49295-76973 GCA_004024925.1 Scalopus aquaticus
TTATTTCACTGAGTATGATCCCCTCTAATTACATCCATGTCGCTGCAAATTGCATGTGTTTATCTTCTTTGAATGCTGAATAGTATTCCATTGTGTATATGTACCACATCTTCTTGATCCAATCATCTATTTTTGGACATCTGGGTTGCTTCCATACCTTTGTTATTGTGAACAGTGCCGCAATGAACATATGTACACCCTAGTTCTTCTGTGCAAAACAAAACAAAACAAAAAACTTAAAAGTATATATTCTTTTAACTTTCTTTTTAAATATCATCTTTTCCTATGTTTACTCTTGAAGGAGAAATTGTTAAGAATAAATCAGTTCTAAAAAAGAGAAGTAATTGTTCGTTTACTTGTTCCTCCAGGGAAACAAGAAGCAAATCGTTGTCTCAGATTGTTAAATAGTCCAAAAGGTAAACATTTTATACCTTTGCAAAATTTTCACATTATTTCTGAACCACAAATGATTTTGCCTCCTGGGTTCACCTTCTGAAGAGTCAGTTCGTATGGTCAGTAATTCCTACTGTCAAAATAATTGTTAGTGGCTAAATCAGCTACCCACTGACTTCCCGACATGCAGTGGATATGGATCACTTTCATATATCAAGTTCTCATAGGTTTTATGAAATGGCCTATTTGTATTTCAGGGTCTCCCTAACTAATGAACCACCGATTATAAATGGGACCAAAATGCTGTGCTCATTTCAGCTTTAATGGTCTTTTCTTCTAACCCAAATGATGCAGAAAATTGATTATGTCATTTTTTTGAGTGTATGGACTAAAGAAAACAGGTTGGGATTTAAGCTTCAGAAGTAAGTTTCTGGGAAAAAGACTATTAGGAGGATGTTTAGAATATTTCATTTCAGAAGAATTTGGACATTTGCTTTGGTGATCTGGAAATAACTATAAATTGAACAGTCTTCTCTACTGAAGCAAATTTGTCATCTACATTTAACCTTCAAATGAGTCCTTTCTTCTAGTTTAACACAGAGGTCGGGTTACTTCAGATCAGATGAATAGATACATGTATTCAGTTTTTACTCATCTACTTTCTCTTTGTTTCAATCAGAGTTCCATCCTATACAGCCTCATCCCCTCTTCTTTATTTATATTACAGGGACCTTCCTTGATCTATAAACATATTCAAAAAAGGTTTAATAGAAATACTATGCCTTATTATCACTTGATGTTTTGAAGATTGGGGAGATAAACATGTTTGCCAGGATGTATTTTCATATTTAGTTTGAGTATTATTTGATGTTTAATTATTCCTACTAAGGACTTTAGAGGGCGTGTAAGCAAATAAATGTATGTATCACTCATTAACTTACCATTCAAATTTATTGAAAACCTGTTATGGTCTAAGTAACAAGTGCAGGAGGAAAAAGGATGTTACAGACAGAAGTAATATCTGCCCTTACTAGTTTTACTATTTATCTAAATTGTGCTTTAAAAAACTAAATTTATGAAAATATAAATTTACAATCAATTGGACAGTGTTTCCCAATATGTTACATATCTGCCACTATTGTTATGATAGTTTGGTGATAATAGACAAATACTTTATTTTAATGGCTATATAGTTAAATTTATGAATTATTTCCATTTATAGCAAGTCAAACTAACAATAGAGTAGTGAAATTGCACTTAAATTTCAAGTAAGTTAGAGGGATTAAAGAAACAACATTAAGTAAATATTGGTATAAACGGTATATAAGGATAACAAAAATTATGAAGTAGTATACAAATGACTAAAGTTTTAAACACCAATATTCCATATGGAATAGTTATTCACATTTCAGGAGTGTTTGTGGAGTAATTCCTTAGGTAATGAAATGTTTTAATTTATCTAAAATATGACTCAATTTATAAAATATATCAGTGTACATATATATGGCTCAAGATCATAACTTGATTCCAAATAGAAGGTGTGGGTGGAGCATACAAGGCTCCTTTCTAGATAGACAAGAGCAGGATGCTTGATTGTCCTGGGGAAATAGGTATAAATCACAAGGTATTACTAAGGAGGAGGGGTTGTTGACTGATGTACTTTGCACCCAGGGACTCATCATAGAACACCTTGTTAATAAAATTGGAGCCATGTGTGGGAGTTGAGGGTATATCAGCAGACTTACCCTCCCTAAAGCCCAAAATCCAGTATTTAGTTTGACCCACCCTTTACTCAGTCAATAAAAAGGCCAGGATCTATGTTTATTGCAGCACTATTTACAATAGTTAAGATATGGAAACAACCCAAATGACAAAAAATAGATGACTGGAGCAAGAAGATGTGGTCTATATACACAGTGGAATACTATTCAGTAATCAAAAAAGAGAAACTCATGCCATTTGCAGCAATATGGATGGAGCTAGAAGGGATCATGCTCAGTGAAATAAGCCAGAAGGAAAAATAAAACTATCGAATGGTTTCACTTATAGGAGGAATATAGAAGAACCAAATAAGGAATCAGGAGGAAAAAATAACAACAATAACAACAGTAATAATAATAATAAAAGTTAGCAGCCAACCATAAATTAGAGACATTCTTCGAGGGAGGGAGGGGAAAAGGGGTCAAAATTGGGGGGAGAGAAGAGCACAAGGGACTATGGTGACCACAGGTGAACTGGTGGTGGGAATTTTATGGGGACTACACAATAATGTAAAAGATATAAATAAAAACATATATACTTAAAAAATTATAAAAAAAATAAATAAATAAAGGAATTATGGAAAAAAAAAAGGCAAGGCCCTTGCTCTTGGGCAGCATCCTGCATCCTGCTCCACAACTCCTATTTCTTTTCTTTATCAGTGTGGTGTTGCTGACCCAACAGAAGGGAAAAAAGCAAGTCTGATAATATGTATTGTTTCATTGTACGCTTTCCAGTTTCTATTTATTTTGACTTCTTTATGTAACCCTTTCTACCATGGTGAGTCAGTAGAACGTGAAAGTAATGAAGCTCTTGAAGAAAATGTAGGAGTTGCCAAAATACTTACTTCTCACCAGAAGGTATGCTTTTTTGGTTCAGAACTCTAACTGAAGACAAAAACCCCAAACAGTCTCATTTGTTGTATGTATGACCTTAGTGACTCAGTAAATGTTTAGTAAATGAAGAATTGAAATTTGAGCCACATTTTATGAATTACGCTTAATTTGTATACCATGAAGAACTATAACATATAAATGCATGTAACTACAGATGACACATACTGTGTGTATTTTCAATTGTGCACATAGTAGGCTTTACCTATTGTGCAAGAACAGCAAACTGTAAAAAGTCAAAGATTTTATTTCTTGCATACCCTCTCTAGGTGCACTGAAATCAAACATTACACTTTGCAACTGATATAATCACACAGAGAACATAAGACCTAGGGGAAAAGATGATTATTTTATTCCATATAAGAACAACCAAGTTTGCAGAAATTACTTTCCAAGCTGAATAAAGTATTCAAAAATGATTAGTACAAAAAAAGTTAGTACAGCTCATATGATTTAGTCTTGATTATAAAGACCTTAATTTTATACTCTGTAGGTATATTATATAAAAATGAAAATTAAATTTTATGGAAAATTATAATTTTATTACATATTCTGTCTTAGAAAGGAACTAGTGTCTTGTTCCTTAGGAACAATTAAAACCTTTCCAGTAGACATCTGCTTTTCAGAACAGTCAGCTACCGACGATATTAAGTTTCAGTCTCCGAAGCATGGAGAAGCTGAGATCTACAAGATGGTTACCCACCCAACAACAATCATGTATAGCAGTCAGACTCCAGGGACTAAAATCAACTAAGATAACAAAAGCGAAAAGCACTATTGAGGACAGATTTTGCAGAAACCACATATTTTGAAGTAATCATTAAGAACAAGCAACAAGCAGAAAAAGAAGGAAAATGGATGGAAAAAAACCCACACACGTGAGTGTTGTTTTCTTTGACCCTTCAAATACGGTGACACAAGACTTGATAGCAATTGAAAATGACGTGAGCTATCAGCATTTAAAGAGTCCCTTTACAAAATGACAAGTTATTCTTTGTAAAATGTAGTTGGTTATAAAACAAGACACATGAATGATAAATTTTAGGTTTATAGGGTTAAAAGCTCAGTCTCTTCCTTGCTTTGCAGACTGAGATGGGAAGTTTTGAATAGATAAAGGGAACTGAAGTCACTTTGGTAGCCAGCCCAGAGACCTTGGGCAGATAAGGACCCAAACTGTTGTTGCTGAAACAGGCCACAATGCCCACCTGTGGCCATTAAAGGCTGATGTAAATTTTAAGAAATGGCAGGGACTAAATCTAGTATGTAAGATCTTTAATGGAAAGGAACTTTACTACAATTAGTGTGCAATAAAGAGAAGAGAAAGAATAAATTAGTTTTCACACAAAACACCCAAAGTCACCCATCTGCTTGCTCAATTAAATGCTCAGCAAAACAGGGTTGGCTCAAAGTAGGGCCACTGAGGCCTGAAAGCTGCCACAAGTCTAAGGTACCTCCTGGTGGGATCCTTAAGAGAGGGATAGAAGGGGCAGGCAAATCTGGAAGGAAAAGAGCAAAATCAAGATCCAAATTAAGGTAAGGCTGCCACTGCCAGCCTCCCCATGGGTCTCTCACCACGTCTCTGTTGCTGACAGTTTGCTAGACAGCAGCCAGCACAGTCTGGTATCCTAAATCTCAGAAAACCCATAAGTTCAGAGTATAAACACTGCTTCAAACTTCCCTTGCCACACAGACACTCTTGTCTCGCCCTGTATCTCTAGCAGGGTGATCAATAAATCTGCTTTTTCTATTTTTCATACTGTTTCTGGAGAATTCTTTCACTCCCGCCCTTGTTCTCCCCTCAGGGACATTTGATCTCTCTCCTTGCAATTAACAACCTCTTTTGCAAGGTGTAACAGTTACTTTTAACACAACAGCATAACTGAGAATAATAAAAGTACGCAAATGTCTAGGACTATCTATACCTAATATGGAGGATCCAAACTATGACTTTAACTTACACATTTTTAAGAGAAAATGGATTACCTGATCTGTATACAAAAGGAAAGGCCGTCTTTTATTAAGATGAACACACGATTCTAGTGGCCAAGTTATAACAAGGGGGTCCCAGGGAAAGGGGAGGTACAAGGTTACCTGCCCCACCAAAATGGAGGGTGGAGCTCAGGAAGGTGGAGGAGAAGCTGGAGAGGAGACTGGGGAAGGAAGGAAGGAAGATGGGGAGCCAGAAGGAGACCTGGAGGAGGCACGTGGAGCAGAGAGTTGTGTGAAGAAGCTGCACTTGCTTCTCGGCCTTGGCTTGTACCAGGGATTTGGGTGATCTGGAAGGAGATACTTGAAAGAGACAGAGATGTGGGTGAGAGACCTGTGGGGAGGCTGACATTGGCGGCCTTTCTATTGATTTAGGTTTGGATTTTGCTTTTTTCTTTCCAACTTTGTCTGGCCCCTTCTACCTCTTTCCTATGGGTCCCCATGAGAAGGAGCCTTACATCTGAGGCAAGCTTTGGGGGCTCAGTGGTCCTGCTTTGTGCCAACTGTATTTGGCTGGACATTTGCCCATGAGGGGATGGGTAACATTGGGTATTTTGTTATTTTAAACTATTTTAATTTATTCTTTTTCTTCTCTTTATTGCATACTAATTACATTAAAGTTCCTTTCCATTGAAGGTCTCATGCACTAGAGTATGTATTGTCATGATATGGTGGATGGCAGAGCCCATCTAGAGCAGGCAGGTTTGGGGGTCCCTGGAGTGCTCCTCACCCTGCCCTGTAACAAAGTGAAATAATGAGAGTTCTCTTTCATTCTGTTCATCATTAATAAAAACCTGTCATTATTCTTATAAAAAGAGTACTTAGACTATTTATAACACTATTCTATTCACTAGTAGTTAAATTTTATTGATAAATAGTAGGCAATTAAGCCACAAAACAATTAATCAACTCTTGATTACCCACATGTGGATTGTTTTTTTCAATTATCTGCAGCATATATTTTAAACACCAGGTCATTTCCCCCTCTTTTGAAGAGTTTCTGCTGAGTCCACTTTCAGCATTTACGTGTGAGTGCTCAAGGATTGCAAACTCATTTGAGCATTATATTATTTTTAATAGCGACAGCTAGATCGGGATATAAAAGATTGTCCAAAATTTGATAAGACTGATTTTCTCCCATGAATTTTTTGGAGGTAAAATAGGACAACATATGTAAATAAACTGAACATCAAAAAATCCTCTGCACAGTCAGGTTATAACAGATTTAGTGATGATGATTCTATTTTTTACATCATAAACTGGATGTTAATGAATGCTCTGACAAAAACAATTTCTTCATCCTATAATTTAGTGCTCAAAACAACCATGGGATATATTCGCATTTTAATTGCATAAGAATAGGTAAGAGCAAACATGTTGCCTAAGGTCACACAAGTCTCTCAATACCCAATTCCAGTACTTTCTCCCATATTAGGTAACTCTTAAGACCAACACTTGGCCAATGAGAAAAAGCTGTGTTTTGGGATCTCTTATTGTCTATCTTCTCTTAAAAAATTTTTATACATATATTTGTGTGTGTGTGTGTATGTGTGTGTGTAGAACTGGGGTGTAGGCCAGAAGTGCAGGGGGAAGGAGGGAGCGGGAGGTGAGAGGATTCACCAGAGCCAGAGCGGGGAGCAGAACAGGCAGGTCTACTGCACCATGAGGGTCAGCTCCCTGGCTGGGGATCGAACTCAGGCCTTAATGGTGATGATACAGGGCAAAATGAGGAGCTTTAAAATCTGCCAAAGGCAGTGCCCCAATTGCTTACCGGTCACTATATTGGTTCTGCACCCGTGTGAACAATTGCAAGACTACTCAGGCTTAGGGAACAATAACAATGGGATTTATTTAACAAACAGGAAAAAAGCAAAGAATTACTAAAGTCAACATATGGCCGTTTACCTCACTTAAAACAATGTCCAGTCCTTTAAGTCCCAGAAAAGTAACAAAGATGGCATCTTCCCACCACTGCTGATGTGGAGCTCCTCTTTCAAACAATAGGCCACATTTTCAAAATGGCATCTTCCGTCTTCTGCGGACGCACAGCAATCAGACTGCAGGCCAGGTTCCAACTCACGAGGACAACACAAAACACAACTGGAGCTGCTCCCGAAACTGCCATGGAGCCCCAGCACAGCACCAGGCCAACAGCACTGCAAACAGCAACTACAGTGGCCAGATGGCCCAACAGACTGCACTCATGCATGTTAGGAAGGCGCCCACTTTGGGCCTCTGCCTTCTTCCTTTGGCTGCAGTAAGGACAAAACTGGGAGCAGTTTCCATTGCTTGGCTACTTGCAAAGCCTCCAAAGTCGCTGGCCCCAAAGTCACTAAAGATTCCAAAAATGCTCAATCTATATCCCGGTGGCTCAAAACTTCTGGCGTCTGATTTTCAAACTCTCAATCTTGGCAGCTACATTTTCTGCCGCTTCTTTTCCTACATTATGGCGCGGTTGCTTCTTCTATTCCTTCAGCATGGCAACCACCTCTCCCATTCCTATATCGTGGAGACTACTTGCTCTATTCCTATATCATGGTGACTGAATCTCCTTCTCCTTTAGTCCCTTTTATTTTTCATCAGAAACTCCGCCCAAAATGCAAACTTAGCATTTTACCTGAGGATGTTCATTCTCAAGAGCAAACCCCTCCAGGGGGCACTACCTTTATCGGACTTTGGACTCAGCCCGGATACAGTGATAGTGCTGAGACTCAACCCCTAGGCCACCAGGGAGTCCCCTCTTAATGTCTATTTTTAATGTGAGTGAATGCCAACTCTGTGGCTTGTTCGCTGGATGATGTTGAATATTTTACTCAATATCTCTGAATTTACTGTTTTTGAAATAGAAATAATACTCTTTCTTCATAGGACACAAGACCTCATAGGATAAGCAGTACCTGGCTAATAGCAGACACTTAATATGTGAAAGTTCTGCTTCCAGCTCTGAAATAATGTCAGACTTAACAGAGCATATTTGCTTATACCATTTGATTATTTGAAAGGAACAGAGACAAATAGTCTCAGTATCATTTAGGACAGAGAATGTTTTTTGTTCTTGGATATTTGGGAGCCACTGAAGGGTAGGGCCACGTGATTTAAGGTGTACTCTGGGAACTGCACTTCTCATATTCCCTGTGCCAACATCGGATCATTCAACTTCACATTTCTCATGTCGGAAGGCATGAGAGTCAGAGAAAGATCAAGACAACAGATTTTTCTTGTGGTTCCTGAAATCTGATTATTTTATCATATTTTTTTGCTACAGAGTCTTTGCATGTGTTGTCCTTATTTTCCTAGAATGTTCTTTCTCATGGCCTTGCCCAGTTAGCTAATGATTACTCATCTGTGTCTCATACTAAAATGAATTTCTTTAGGGAAGCCTTACTTGACTACAAGGATTATGTTAGATTTATTATAACTCATTATTTGGTACTTTCCCGGCATATCATTTTTTCCTTGTATTTTGTCTTAACTGCAATGATTGCATGATATTTTTTTTTTTTTTGGCTAAGCTTGCACAAATACTTTACTCTCCACTTATTTACATATCCTTTTACTTAGAATAAGTTCAATTATGGGAAAAGACCTCCCTATTTCCAGCTCTCCATCCCCCCCTCCCCCTTTTGCAAAAGTATCTTGATTTGGGGGCCATTTTGTCTGTCAGTTTGGGAATTTATCACCAAAACAAAATGAAAAATGGGGGGAGGGGTAGTCTGTATTGATTCTGTTAATGGATTATGGAAGAAATAAAATATTTACATGATTGACTCTTTGAGTCCATACACACGATCTATTTTCTCTTATGCTTTCCTCAGCACTTTCTAATAACAAGGATTAGACTGTCCACTTGATCTTCCTTAAGATTATTTCCAGAGGGAAAAGAAATAAGCATATTTTCAAACTATCCAACAAGAGTAAGAGAATGTGGCTTTGTGTAATAATTTACTGCACACTTTCTAATTATTAGGCGAGTTCTGCAAAAGGCTTTATGCATTCTGAAAAGCTCGCTTACTGGTTACTCAGAAAAACGTATTTTGAATGGCATCCCAGGAATGGGAAAATAGTTATTCTGCATTTATTTACTAATGAATTGACAAACTATGTCATAAGAAATACTGCTTTGAGTGAAATGAGCTCAGTGACACCAATAAACAAAGAACTACAAAACTAGAGTTTCCATGTCTCTGAATTATATGGAGAGTTCCCAGTAGGTGATTAGCAGGAGGTACCCTGGAGGACAGCTTCTGTTTGTTCTGAGCTGGGCAGGGTGGCAGGTCTCTGACAGACTGTCTGCTTTCACATTGTTTTATTACAACTGCTTCCATCTCTGTTGAAACACCCATCAGCTGGATATGGGTTTTTCAGCCATCACGGAACATCACATTTCTCCCACATAGATAATTGAAGGGGAAAAATACCAAGAAGAAAGCAACTGAGCAAATGAGTAACTCCTTCCAATTACAATTAAGTGAAGCAGCTATGGGTTTCCTAAAGTCAGGGCTGCTCCTTTATGGTGCTCTAAAACCTCTTAACCACACAGACTGATGGCAACTGTTCGGTTCTGCCAATATGAGGTCACTTAATCAAAGTTTTTCTGGACTAAGTATATTTTTTCAACCTAAGTATATTTTTAACAACCTATTTTTTTTTTTTTACAATTGATCAGATCAATTGTACAATTCGATTTGATCACTAAGGCAATGCCAAATGCTACACCAACGGGTTTCCAGTACTAAGTGGCTGATTTTACAGGCTCAGTTTAATTCTGTGTTTGGGGAAGGTGTCTTCAGAAGAAAACAAAAAATTTTACTTCACTTTTAAAATGAAGGAAGAAGGACAGGGAAGGCCACTGACGTGCCAACTCCTTGGCTAAGTACCGGGTATTTTATTTATATTTCTGCATTTAGTTTCCATTACATCATTGCTTACACACACACCCCACAAACACACACTTAAAAAATATCTGCATAGTTGCAGAAGTGATAGGAAGAGACCCAAAGGAAGAATAATCTCTATAGAACAGAGTTGCCATGAGCTACTTGTGGTTTTCTGTGCCAGCACGTGTTACCTAGGAATTCCTGCTGTTCAGGATCCAATGTTGAAAAGAGATTTGTAAGAATTTTGTCCTTCTAGTAGTTGCAGTGCATTAGTCAACAGCCAACACATTTAGAAGTTTAGTTTTTTCTATACTACCTCACTGCTAAGGGGCTAGAGCAAAGAACATGGCTTAAATGCAGAGGGAGAGAGTGGTTATGGCACATACACAAAATGGTATACTAAACTGTCTATTAAAATTATTATTTTTTAAATTATTAATGACATGGAAATACATTCATGACAAATGTCCTGTAAGAAGAGGCTGAAGATACAAAGGTTCATTTCATATTGAATAAGATGGCCATTGTGTCCAATTAGTAATATTGCAGGTTTTTATTTTGTATATTTATTTTATAAATCTTATAAAATTATATATATGTGGCCTATATAACTGAGAAAGATGGGCACAAATGATATGGAATTTGTAAGTAAAGCCTGGAGCTAGAAGATTAGCTTGTATGTGTCCCTCATATGAACTCCAGTCTCAAGCAGATGGTCAAGGTCATTTAGTGTCATCTCCCCTTCCACGGACCCAGTTTTCTCAGACTCACACCAGCCCTTCTCTTCTCTACACATGCACTGGGCCTTCCCGCCTCCATTCTTTTTCCTACAAGGTTCTTTCATTCGAATGCCCATTCCCTCTTGTTCACTCACTAACTTCATATTTACAAGGCACTGTGAAGGTCTCAGGCATCTAGGATATTGTTTCCAATTCTCTGGGTTCTAGCTCTCCTGTTGCACTTGCTATTGAACTTACCACATTTTGGCTGAGTGTTTTTATTCTCTCACACTTTTTGAGATGTAATATAGTGAAATTTTAAGATATTTACTATGCTGACTTGAAAACTTCCATATATTACCATATGATCACTACCCGTCAGCTAATATCTTCATTATGTCACACAATCACCATGTCCTTTTTGTGGTGAGAGCATTTACAGTTTATTCTCTCGGTGATCTTCAAACACAGTGCTGTTAACGATGATCACTGCTGTACATTAGAATGCCAGACCTTACTCAGATTCCAACTAGAAACTTGTCCTCTGTGACAAACATCTCCTCATCCCAGCCCCTGAAAACCATTATTCTATTCTGTTTCTACAAGTTTGACATTTTTGATTCCATTTATATATGTGATATCATATAGTTATTTTTCTTTCTCTGACTTACTGCTCTTAGCAAAATGCCCTCAAAGTTCATCCTGTATTGTCACAAATGGCAGGGCATCTTATTTTTTTTTTTAATTTTATTTTTTGCATAAAAGAACTGGAGTGTAGGCCAGAGGTGCGGGGGTGAGAGGACTCACCAGAGACAGAGTGGGGAGCAGAACAGGCAGATTAACTGAAATCCACTGGTGAGGGGAGCAGTAGGAGAGACAGGCGAGGTCTGCTGCATGATGTGGGTTAGCTCCCTGGCTGGGGATAAAACTCAGGTTGCAGTGGTGACAGCACTGAGATTCAACCCCTAAACCATCAGGGAAGGCCCTGGAGAGGCATCCTTCTTATGGCTGAATAATATTCCTCTGTGTGTGTGTGTGTGTGTGTGTGTGTGTGTGTGTGTGTGTGTGTGTGTGTTTATACTGAGTCTTCTTTATATATCCATCCATTGATGGACACTTGCTTGTTTCCTGAAGAGCATCCCCAGAAGGCTTCATTCTTGTACTATTCACTTCTGAGTCCCTCTGTTGCTAGGGAATAGCCTGGTGCAGAGTTGCCTCAGTAAATACCTGTTGGACTATGATGAATCTGCAACCAATAGGACCGAGTCATGAGTGTTAAGTGTTTGGATTCATGTGAGTGTTTCAAAGCAATTGGAAGAGAATTAATGAAATGGACTTATTTAAGGAATTGTACTTCTTCAAGGGAAATGATTTTGTAGTGGATTGAAGAACATAAACTACATGTTGTTCTTTTTTTTCAAACGTAGCCCACACTGAGTAGCACAAAACAAGAAGGATTCCTGAACTTCAAAATCAAAGAGAAAACATCAAGGAGGCTGACTTGAGAGCTTAAGCTACATAATATTTTTGGTGTAGTTTAAAAATATAATTTACACTGAAAGTTACCACTTTATTTTCAGAATGACACTAACATAAACTGCTTCAAATTTTAAATTTGGGACTTTTAAAGCTAAATCATAATATAGTAATTATTTCCCATCTTTTAATTGGAAATATTTCAAACTTAATGCTTAAAAATAATCATAATGCAAAACTATAAAATTAAGCACTCTATACTTTTAATTTCTTATGGCATCATTACAAAATAGGGAAGCCTTCTGCTAAATCACCTTAATTTATGCCTTTCTGACATGTTCTCCCTAAACTATGGAGACAGTCTCTAATTCCTTCTATTCTATCCTTCCTGGGCCCAGAGAACAAAAGAAATTCACTAAGACAAATGAAATTTACTAGAGAGGCATAGAAATTAATTGATGAATTCTCTCTCATTGGCTGCAATTTTTTTACCTGCTATTTAATTTCTTGTAATATTGGAGAAAATAGGATCACTGAATCTACTAACAAGGTAAGTTCATGGAAAGAATAAAAATAGTTATAGTATGCTAATGATGGTAGAGACTGATAATAGTTCACAGAAACCGATTTTTTTTCCTTGGCACAAAGGTAGACTAGCTGAGTTTCAGACAGAGAAATCTGAGTGGCCAGTTCTTTTAGGAAGCCTGGATACAGCTACAAGGTCTCAGGGAATGAGGAAAGAGGGAAGGGGGAGGCCAAAGAGAGAAAGAGTTTGATTCTGAAAGCTTCCGGCCAATGAGAACAATTACTTTGTATAGTTACTTACTACTTGAGAAAAAAACATAACTGTGATTAAGTCACAACACCTGTTTGTTATATTCCCCTAATTCAGAACTACACCCTTCATAAATCTGTTTTTTCAAGCTCATATGCATGAATAAGCTAAGTATATTTGTTGTGTGCCCTCCTTTCTTCCCCCATTGAACATGGATTTTTTTTTTCTAGAAGCATATGTAATATATCGGGTTGCTGGAAAGGTCACAACACATTTTTGCATAGAAAATAGAGAAAAAAATATGTCCTGACTTTTCCTACAGCCCAATACATATGTCTCCAATTATATTAATTAATTTATTCATTCAAGTAACATATTTTATGGAGAATCTGCTATTTATTAGAGTTTAGGGTTATATGAGTGCAGAGAAAATAGGCACCTGATTTTGAGAAGCTCATAATGTAGGAAAAGATGAATCTGTACAGGAGCATAACCTGATGCATTAATATTTGTGCTTCTGTTTATTGAATGACCTTCTCCTCTCGGGAGGTCCTTCTCCCTCACCTCCAGCATCACCCAGCCCACACAGAGGAAAATGAGTCACTCACTTTGTAAACAGCAACAAAGATTGGAAAATTCAGAGATAATTGTAGATGGGTAGATTGATAGGGGTGTTTGGAAAAACCAGTGTAGGTTTGGATGATGAGATGGTGAAGATCCTGGAGAAAGAACCAGGAGGCTACTTGGAAGCAGCATAGACAAGACCTGTGCCCAACATAATGCTGGTTTTAAGTCAGGTAAAAAGAAGTGAAAGAAAAAGCTTTGATTATTCTTAAGACAAAGGAGCCTCCGGCGACACTGTATCAACATCCCTTCAGAGAAAGTGCAATTATCCTGGACACACAAACTGGAGGGACCCAGAGAACCACAGGTCATGTGTGTGAGCATTTCTAGGTATACCCTGAAGAGACTGATTCCAAAAAATGTTGGTCTGGTCGCTAATAATCAGGGGTTCACAGTTCTGAACCTTGGGATATGAAGCTCTTATAGTATCTGGTGAAGTCTGGAATGCAAAATTATGCACTTTTTAAAAGAATACTTTTAGATCATTTAATTAAGATGCTGTTGCTAGCTGCATGTAATTTGCATTTTCAGAGGCTGAAACCATGAATTTTCCCAAAGATTGTTAACAAAGGGTTAATTGTCATTTGGGTTCGTTTCCACACATGTCTTCATTCTTCAATACTGTGAAATAGATGAATGCTATCCCTTATTATAGCCTGTCCTTTTGAAAGATTTAAATTAAAATTCCATCATTTCCTACTAGAGTTTCTACGCCTGCTAAAGGTGCTAAAAAGTTTCTACATATTTTCTTCAAAATAATTACTTTTCCTTACTGATTAACCCCAATTCCTCCCCACTCAGTGTCACTGTGTTTCTAGAATTTCACAGAAAACTTCAACTACAGGGTCCCTTATAATAAATATAATTATACTAAAAGTTTGTTTAAAAATATTTCTAACAGTAGTTATTATGACTACTACCTCTTCATATTATATACTCTGTGAAGTGAAATCTCCTCAAAGAAAGCATTTACAAACTGACTTTTGGTACATGATGCTAAGACTCTGAAAAAAACACAAAATGAACCTTCTCCTTTTTGAGGAGACCATCCCCCAATCCCCACATTAATAACAGTGCACATTTTCTCGGTGTCTTAAAGTTATTGCTGTGACTTTCAAATTTTATTTTGTCATAGGTCAAGGATCCCAACTGTCCCATAAAATGTGACCTATAATTTCAGATTCCTGTCACTGAGGTGGTATTTGGTCGGCTTCTATTATCTACCCTATTTATCTCCCTGTTTCAACTGGACCATGGAAGGTGGTTTAAGGTGAACATTCCCTACAAATGAGTCTCTTCATCTCAATCTCTCAGGTTGATTCATGACCTAATATAACCTTTGACCCTAAGGAGCCAGAACCGTAAGAGAATAACTGCTAGTTTTAGATTGCTGTTTGGCTTCATATCCACAGTCAGGTAACCCTATGGAATACACTCGAGATTTTTTATCCCAGCAAAATGTGAAATAGTCTCCCTTCTCTTTAAAAAAAAAATCCTTCAAAAAATGAAGACATACTAAAACACCACTACTATGATGAAGTATAATGAAAAATATATAAAAAGTAAGAATACGTGATTCACACATTATGAAAGTTTAAAATAAGTAGACCATTTTAGAAAGTACATCATTAAGCAAGCCTATGGAAGACAGTGAATTGAACATTGTGAGAATAAGAAGGTTTAAGTGTTCCAAGCTAATGAGAAAGCTGATTTCCATACATGCAATTCTACATATGCATGTACACACACGCGCACACACACACTGTTTTCTTCTGGAACCTAATGCCTGAGTATTTCAGCTCATTTACACCCGCTTGCTCCACTCAAACAGGATTTAGCCACCTGCAAATTTTTTATGGCTTAATTAGGCTCTTATATGATAGTGGCACTAGTATAACAGGACAGATTTCCGACTGCAGATATCATGTCATAGGTCATATGTGCAGTGGTTGGTAAGGGCATGTTACTATAGTATCATAGTGGGATGGACTCTAGTCTCGAGTTATAAATTAATGTAACACTGCGATGACAGAAATTTTAGAAGAAACTGCACATTTAAAATTTTGAATGGCTTCCACCTTGTTCACAGGGGGCAGATCCACAAACTGAATCAAATCACAGCAGTTAAGGTCTCTTCCTGCACATGCCTCCTAACCAACCTGGGTGCCCTGTCAATTGATATCAAAGATTGCAGTGGGAAAGAATCAAATACAAATCAGAAAAATGAAATAATTCGGTATGTACTATAGGATTCCATTTCATAAACTCCTAGGAAATGCAGTTACGTATATTGATAGAAAGCAAATTAATGGCTGCCTGGGGAGGAGGATTATAAGACAACTAGGAAAATTTGGGGGGGATGTGAAGTATATATTCATTATTTGGATTACAGTGATGGCTTCACGAGCGTATACTATATTATATAGTATAACTTACCAAATTTTATACTTTAAATATGTACACGTTATCCCATGTCAATTTTAACTCAATAGTGTATATAAAGATATGCAATAAAAAGTAATGTGTTCTCAGCTTGATGTACACGTATAATACAATGTTCATACAGTGATTTTTAATCAATTACTACTGTATAACTGTCAACAACTAAATATCCTCCAGGTACTCAGGTATCAAATTGCCATTAGAAAGGGAACCACAACAATATAAATTAGAAAATTAGTTATAGGAGTGGGGATAGAGGAAAGGGAATTGGTACAAAGGGAGACTGCAAGTTTGGAAACTCCTGTATAGGAGCCGTTAGAATGAGGAGTTGCTTAACAAGAATGAGCTATTTTAGGCTCACATTAAGAAACATTTCTTGAAAGGACAGAGGTTCAAAGCACAGCCTGGGAAGTCTCCTTTTCAGAACTGGGAAACAAGGTGATGGGAAAATAATTGGACTCAGTCTCCTTGGTAATTCTCCCAAGCTGGTACTGAAAGCAAAAACACTGGGAATCTAGGGCAGCCAAGTGAGAGCCAGGTGGGATCAGCGGAAGGGCTAGTGGTTTCTCAACCTGTTTAGACATCAATGAACCTAGTTGCTGAAAGTGGGATTGAAAGGGTTAAAAAATGAGGCCCAGTTTGAGTTAGAATTTTTTTCCCTCTGAATATTTACACCACTTACTGGATCCTCACATGTTCTCCTAACAAATCTCGCTTGCTTTATAGAAATTTTGGTCTGGTTTTCCTCAAGCTCATTAGCCCTGTTTCCCAGCTGACACTTTCATTGACTTCAATGGCTCTTTGCCATCAGCTGCCCAGTTCACCGAAATGGAGAGTGGACAGCAGAATCCCAGAACTGAAACACAATCACCTTTGAACCGATGATTATTGTGTTTGCTTCATTAAAAATTGCAGAGGCCAGTGTGCCCAGGGGCCAACAAATCTGAACTCAGTCTCGAAATTCAGAGAGTTGCTTGGACTTGTCTGCTGTGTGATTGAACTTGACTGAGTTCCTAAGTGATCCACCTAAGCAGGAGACAAATCCAGCAGCAAAGCTGCCTGGGAATGAATAGCATAATACTTATGCTTCATTGCCTACTTCCTTTACTTTATCAGAGGGGGTCTGATTAAGGAGAAGTCTAGATACCAGGCACTGGGACCTTGGAAGCTTACACTGTCAAGCCTCACAGGCTTTAGGGTAACCCATGTTCAGGGTGTACGCTGCATGCAGGTCGCTCTGTGGAGCACATAAGTTAGGGAGCACCAATCTGCCCTACTGGTAGGTCACCAAAATAAGCACTTGAGCATCTCTTGTCTCCATAATATACAGAAGGGGAAGGGGTATAGTCTCTCTCTAATTTGATGATTATAATCTAGTGTAGTTGGCATGATATAAAGGGGATAAAGGTCTCCGCAGTTTCCTTGAGGGCTTTTCTATGCAGCTCAGACAAATATTATTAGAGCTTAATAACTTCCAAATACCACGTTGGGCACTGTGAATTCAGCAATACATGAGTCGGTCCCCATTCTAGGAAAGCAAAAACTTCCCCAAAGTGTCTGGTTTGAAAGCTTAACAGAGGGTAGGTGGTGTGTGAGACCAAGATGAGGGAGAAGTATGTCGGGATAAAGCAAATGCAAGTTGGTGTAGCCTCAATGGATAATGAGATGGATATTTCTTGAGAAATTAAAAATGGAAATCCCCTATGATCCAGCTAGCTATATGCCAAAGAATATGGTAACTCTAATACAGAAAGACTTACACACTCCTGTATTTATAGCAGCACTGTCTACAATTGCTAATTCATAGAAACCAACCTAAGTGCCTAGGGACAGACAACTGGAGAAAAATAGTTTGGAATAGATACCCAACACAGAAAGCATCAATAATATTTGTCTGGTCTAAGCTTCTGGAATGTTGTTAATCAAGGACAGAGATAGGGCAGTAGCATGGCTAAATCTGTTTGGAGATGGATTAGAAGGAGAGGATGGTAATACAAAAGTTAATTAAATTGGAGGAAGAATACCAATAGGGACAACACATAGAGGTAATGATGGCAGCAGCAGAGAACTAATGGAGAAATACTGAAGGGGGAGATGCAAAAGATTTAGTGACTAATGGCATGGGGAAGAGGATAACAAAAGATCACCTTGGATCATACGGAGTTTTAAGCACTCAGGAGAAACCTAAGCAACAATGTCTAGTTGGTCATTGAAAGCACAGCTCTGTGGTTCAAGAGAAAAGTTCAGGTCTGGTATTGTTTCAAGTCACCTATTGTAAAGGAAATAAGAAAACAGATGAGAAAATGGGATTGCTATAGGAGAGTATTAAAGATGGAAATATGACTGAGGAAGAGGAATCAAAGGAAGAAGAGAACTAAGAAAGAACATCATCAGCAGTAGAGAGGGAAGGATTTCAAGAATGATGAAATTGTCAACAGTGACAAATTGGGTAATGAAAATGGAAGACCGGCCACTGGATACAGCAATCTGGATCAGAGCAAGGGGAGTGCAAATTGTAGTAAGATGAAAAGTGAATGGAAGTTCAACCAAATAGGCAAGGAACACAGACTTAGTTTCCAAAAAGTTTGACCGTGTAGGAAAGGAGAATGGCATGTTGATATTTTTAGAGTCTATTTATAGGATGAGAAAATGGGACCAACAAAAAAGGAGAGACTGTGATACAAAACACAAGATGGATGAGTGAATTTTAGTAATATTTTACTTTGTAGTACATAGAAAATCGTCCATGCAACAAATTATTCCATTCTTCTTTGATGTTCAATAGAGAACAAGATAGAAGGTAAAAAAATGGAATATTAGAAAGGAGAGGGAAGTTGTAAGTGGACATTGTTTCTTCTTCCACCTCTCCTCCAGCAAAATACTGAGTAATGAATTTAGAACACAGTGCACTGTCTTAAAAGTGGTTTTTATTTAAATATACAATAATGTACAGATACGAATCCCAGTAAGTTATCACATGTCCATTGGAAAGAGTGACCCTGCTTTACTGGAATAAGTCTAATTAAGTAGAATATCATATACACCAATCAAAGGTATATTTAAAATAATTACAAAATAAGAAGGCCTACGAGTTATTAAAATGAATATTACTCAATCTTTCTGGTTTAGATGGACTCTGCAGTGCCCTGGGACCGTTGCAATAAATATTTAGTTTCATTGAAAATATAGAATTGGGACCTCCCTGGTGGCGCAATAAGTTAAGCGCAACTTTGAAGCTATCCAGAGCCACTGCAGCAACAGTTCGATCCCAGCAAGGGAGATTCCTACACTGTGCAGCAGAACTCTCCTGCCTTGCCTGCTGCTCCCTCAGCAGTGTTCTTCAGTCGCTCTGCCTGTTCTGCTCCCCACTGTCTCTGGTGAATCCTCTCACTGCCCACACCTCTGGCCTACACGCCAGCTTGTATGCATAAATAAATAAATCTTTTAAAAAAAGAAAATATAGAATCGTCAGTTATATCGATACTTTCTAGTACAAATAGCTTCATTTACTTTTTCACTTGCTGAATAAATTGAAAAATAGTTTGGAGAAGTAAAAAGAATGTCACAGATATTACAAAATGTAGAGAATTATCAATTTACTTTTATTTCCTAAAATGCAATGATTTATTCCTACTGAAAATTTCCTGCCAATGTTAAGAATATAGTAGCAGTTCCCTGGTGGCCTAGGGGTTAAGTCTCAGCACAATCACCCTTATGGCCTGAGTTCGATCCCCCACCAGGGAGCTGACCCACATAGGATGCAGCAAACCTCTCCTGTCTCGCCCACTGCTCCCCTCAGCAGTGGATTTCAGTCAATCTGCCTGTTCTGCTCCCCATCTGTTTCTGGTGAACACTTTCACCTCCTACCTCTGGCTACACCCCAGTTATTCTAAACAAATAAAAAAAAGAATATAGTAGATATTGATGCATATGTTTAGGAAAACTATTCCGGGAAAAGTTTATAAATAACACATTTTCATAATTTAATGAACTACTTTGTGATGAAATGTTTCCATTTTCATGTTCGTACAGTTGTATGATTTTAGGATTAAAAGATTATGACAGTTGGCTTACTAATTCAAACTAAAAATCATGCCGACGGTTGTTAGCATGTTAAAATAAAATTCAATGCTATTAATAAATTTGAGTGAGCTGCACCTGAAGAAGAAAACCTTAGAAAGTAAATGTGTGTGTGTGTGTGCATATATATATACAGCTGTATGGAAGTGGGGCAACAAAGGAAGCTATATCAGGACATTCTTTCTTGAGAAAAACACAAAGCAGAAATACTGAATGTGGCTTGGATTGCCATTATCAAAGGCAAAGCCAAAAGAAGTAAATATTTTGATAGTCTTCAGGGCTGATTGCTTCAGTTCTCAGTATTTGTATAGTGTTCTCAAGCAAGTGCAACATTTTATTATGAAATCATGTATGTGAAAACACAGTGTTGGCTTGTGTAAGTACAGTGTACCCGAGTCTGGCTAAGGGCATAAAGACAATTGTCATATATATGTGTGCATGTGTATGTGTGTGTATACACACACATACACACACACACGCACATATGGGAAGAGTGTCAGAAGAGCATAAAGCATAAAGTAATCTATCCATTATTTCAGTTACAAGTGGTACATTTAAAGTGTTTTATTTTGATCTTCCCAAATCACATGGAGATGTTTCCAGAGTATGCTTTTCTCTTTCATCAGATCTGTACAAAGACAGTCTGCAGATGTCACTTCTGCCCTGTACCAATCCATATCCATTCTGTAGTGCCATTTGCGAACTAAATACTACAAACAATTTTATATCCTAAAACACAGTGTTAATCAAAGTGTAGATCATCTGAATCAGATTTTCTGAGGATTACTGACAGTCCCCGGAATGGATGGGGCAGTAGTGTGAACAAGGACCCCAGAGACCGCACTGGTCTGGAGCAAGCAGGACCATCTCCTGTTCCACAGGGAGTTTCAAGATAAAGGGGTGCGAGAACCACTCCCCACATCTGCCCCACAAGATGTCCCTGCAGGGCTCGGCCTGCCTCCCAGCTGCTCCTGGGGTCTGACGGCCTGGTCTGCTATGGCCCAGGGGCGTGGGTCCTCACCCAAAGAAGGACAAGGTTCGAGGAAAAAGATGAGGCCAGTGGGCCCATCATCCATCTATGGCTTCCGCGGGGGAGGAGCGGGAGTGATGGGAGCTGGGGAGGGACATATGGGGGAGCGGGTGTTGGTACGTGGTTGATATTGGTGGGAGGCTGCACCTAAGGGGAACAATAACTATAGAAAGGTGACCCACAATGTAAGAAAAAAAAATGCAGGTTTCTGATCTCTGCCCTTGCCTTATGAAATCAAAATGCAGGTTTCTGAAAGTCCCAGGCAATGAATCTGACAATCTGCATTTACCACTCGCTTCCCAGGTGATCTGTGTATGGTTTAAAATCGGAAAGTCACTGCCCTCAGCAAAGTTCTCCCCTCCAGCATTCAGCTCTGGGAAACATACTCCCTTTTCGTTTTAGCAACTTCAAGGGACTATCAAATTGATGTGGAACTCTAACTACTACCATATTTTAGCAAATCTGATGACCTCATTAATTGTGAATTACACAGCATTCTTCTATGTATCACTATGCAAACAATGCTGCCAATGAAGCAATGGCACCCATCAACTGCAGGATGCATTCTGATTTCAGAAATGTTAAAATATGAAACACGTGCCTTTTTGGATGAAAGAGTCTTATTCATAAATTTTAACTCTCCTGTGAGAGGCCTGTCAAAAGTCTTAAAAGATGAATAGTGAAAGGGAAGAGCAGGTGCAAAGACAGAGGGTCGTGAAACTCACAAGCCTGGGTAGAATGGGTTCTAAAATCACCCTTGGCGATGACTTCCCTCCTTTTAAAGTGTCTGGATTTCTGTGTTTTTTTTTTTTTTTTTTTTTTTTTTTTTTTTTTTTTTTTTTTTTTTTTTTTTTTTTTTTTTTTTTTTTTTTTTTTTTTGTAAAACAGAACTTTACATCTGCTTACAGGCTTGTAAGGTTTAGATATAGGAAAACAAATGGAGGTGAACACACTGTCCAACATAAAAATGCAATCTCAATTACAACTGCTTATTATTCTATTATAGCAGTAGTGTTTTTGTTTACTTATCTATCGAGATAGCAGTACATAAGATTTAGGGGAATAGGTTGACACCTCTTCAGATGTAAGTTACCACACCACACCCATCTCCAAAGTATCCATTAGTATTACTTTTGCTAGAGGCAACAGTTTATTGGCAAAGAAATGGGAAGTGGGAGAAGATGAGGCTGGAGTGGTGAGTGGGGATGGGATTTTAATGGTTGCAAATACCACAGAAGTTAAGCATCGATCTCCTGGTGACAGGGACGGTGACTGTTCTGATTGACATTTTACAACACTTAATCTGGTGTCAGCTGAAACAATAGATTAAAAAGAAGAGACCACGGAGGCATAGAGAGATCTTAGGAAGGTCTGGACATAGTTCAGGTGAGAGATGAGGGCAGTGGGCTGGAGATAGGGACAGCCTTCCTAAGTAGTTTTAAAACTTATTTAAGAGGTAAATTACATGACTTGGTGGCTAATTTGATGTAATGAATGAATGACTAGTAGAAGTCAGGATATTTCCCAGATTTTTAGTATATAGAATTATTTTAGAGACTAGATGTTTATGTTAGAGATTTACAATAGCTTTTGCCTTTAAGAAAATTAAAAATTGAGGTCTCCCTGGTGGTGCAGCACTATCAAGCTATTGCCATCCACTGAAGCCTGAGTTCCATCCCCAGCCAAGGAGCTGCCCCGAATGGTGCAGCAGACCCCTCCTGTCTCACCTGCTGCTCCCTTCAACACTGGATTTCAATAGATCTGCCTGTTCTGTTCCCCACTCTGTCTCTGGTGAGTCCTCTCACCCTCAGCACCTCTGACCTACACCTCAGTTCTTATATGTGAAAAATAAAAATAAATCTTAAAAAAAAAAGAAATTCAAAATTCAAAAGAGAAAACTTGGAAGTCAATGAGTAATTAGCATTTACAGAAATCACTAAATAAAGATTTCAAGAAGGAGAAATGGCATGGACAGTGTGTTAATATTATTAAGAACAAATGAAGTTAATTAGGAAAAGAAAACAAGACATTAATCATAAAGTTCACATGTCCCTTTCAGCATCTAGTTTCAGATATTTCACGTACACACACACACACACACACACACACACACACACACACTTTCCTGAATAACAACAGACTATGCTCATTTGACATATATTTACAGGCAGGGGGACTGTGCTGTAACAGGAATCTGAAAATTTGAGTTCAAATCTCAGTATTCACCATTTAATATCTTATGATCTAAGGCAAATTAGCTAACTTTGCTGCCCCAGTTTCAACATATGTAAATACAGACAACTGAACCTGTATTAGATTTTTTTTAGAAGTACTTTGAAAATTGTGAGGTGCTAAATACCACATGCATTTTGCCTGACATGGAATTTCATGCCTTCAAAGAGACATGAAAATGCTGTGTTTTCTGTGACCCAGGATAAAAAGTACAGAAATCATTGTCCGTTTTGAAAAATGATCTCAATCCTAATTTACCAATGCCATTTCCATTTTATAAGGCATTTTAATTTCTTTACACATGGTAATTACATATATCAGTCAACCAAATGTAATCTAATTAATTCTGTGAAAAAAATATGAGTGAATAGAAATGAGATGTAAATACTCAATCTGTTTTAGGGTCAGATTTTGATTTCTTTTATCAAGATTAAATACAATTGCTCTTGAAATAGGAATTGAATGAACTACTATGGCCAATTTGGGATTTTTCTAAACAACTCTAGGCTAAGAGAAAGAAAGATGAGTGAAACAGTCTTGGAAGAAAGGTAAGAAACCAGGGAATAATGGCTTTGGCATATACATAGCCTAGAAATTTGAGGAAAAAGAGAGCATGCAGTATATGACACTCTCCCTTTTACATTTATCCTTCAGTTATTTTTTTTTCTTAATTTCCAACTCCAAACCAAAATACGAGGTCTGTTCTTCACTCCATATCACTAACTAGGCATAGAAATAACTTATTTATTTATTTATTTATTTATTTATTTATTTATTTATTTATTTGTTTGTTTGTTTAGTTATTTATTTTGAACTGGGATGTAGGCCAGAGGTGCAGGGGTAACAGGATTCACCAGAAACAGAATGGGGAGCAGAATAGACAGATGGACTGAAATCCACTGCTGAGGGGAGCAGCAGGTGAGACAGGAGAGGTCTGCTGTGCCCTACGTGGGTCAGCTCCTTGGCAGGGGATCGAACTCAGGCCTTAGCACAGACAGCACTGTGACTGAACCTCTAGGCTATGAGGCAGGCCCCAGAAATATCTTTTTTGGATCTAAATAGGCCAACCTATGTAGATATGGTGGCCCGTTTGCTCTGATCCTGATTTATCTTGATAGTGTATAACTGTCTAGTGCCCATTCCAGCCCTTACAAAAGGGTAAACACGTGCCTTTAAAAAAAAATGTTCTTGGATGCCTGCTCTGTGCTCTGCCCTACACTGTGGTGGAGATTCAACTGTAAATGATACACATGGTCCTCTGGAGCTTAATGGAGAAAAAAACAACAGAACAGGCACTTACAACAGGTTCTAAGTGCTATGGTGTGGGAATCTGAGGGCTTGTGGAAACAAACCTGGTTGAACATGGGGGCACCACAAGGCCTCCCAGGCGAAGCCATGTCTTAGTTGAAACCTAAAAGTATGTAGGTGTTAGAGTAGAGAAGACAGATGGCAAGAGAGAAAAACATACAGGTAAGCAGGCTCGAGAAAACATGGCTCTGTGGGAACATACGGCTGGCCCGTGTTTTTGTGCTCCTCGGTGCTGTGGGGGTGCGTGAGGGAAGCAACAAGACATGAGAGTGAAGATTTAAGAGCGGCAGGATCAGCAAGGTGCTTGAGGCCACAACGAAGAGCTTCATCTTCACTGGAACATTACTCAGAGACCACTGAGGGGCTGGAAGCCAGGAACCAGCACCGCCAGGAATGCTTTAGAAAGAGCATCCTGACCTCCTGTGGAGTGAGACTGGAGGGGCAGCAGAGGTAGGCGGGTACACACACCAGCTTGCCATTGTCCCAGCTGATGGCCTAAGTGACGGGTCTCAGAAACGGGTGGAGGGAAAGAGTCAAGCATTATGTCATCCTGAAGTACAATCACATTAGGGTGCCTTCGCTTGGCACAGGATGAATTAGAACATGGAGCATGAGAGACAAAGACAAGGGTGGTGGCGATGAGAATGTGTGAAGTGTGCCCACAACGTCTCTAGCACTTGCTCTGTTTTATTTCATAATTATCTTGTAAGGGACATCTCCCTTTCTTAGACATTTGAGAAATTTCCTACGATCTAATTATTTGACAAGGCAAGGTGGGAATGATTTCAAAATGTATTTATATTTGGAATTTTAAAATTTATTTATTTTTATTGTTATTTATGTCTTTTACATTTTGTATTTCCCTTGGGCAGCCCACCACCAATTCACCCGTGATCCATCTCCATGGTCCCCCGTATTCTCCTCTCTTCCATTTTGTGCCCTTATCCTCTCCTCCCCCCCCCCACCGCTGAGTGTCTCTCTCCCACCCCGCCTCCCTATAGTCCTGTTATAAGTGAAACCATTCGATATTTTTCTTTTTCTTTCTGGCTTATTTCACTGAGTATGATTCCCTCTAATTCCATCCATGTCGCTGCAAATTGCATGTGTTTATCTTCTTTCCATGCTGAATAGTATTCCATTGTGTATATGTACCACATCTTCTGGATCCAATCATCTATTTTGGGACATCTGGGTTGCTTCCATACCTTTGCTATTGTGAACAGTGCCGCAGTGAACATACAGGTGCATGTATCCTTTCGGATTAGTGTTTTTGTGTCCTTTGGGTAAATTCCCAAAAGTGATTGCTGGGTCGTATGGGAGCTCCAAGTTTAGCAGTTTGAGGAATCGCCATACAGCTTTCCATAGTGGTTGGACCAGTTCACATTCCCACCAGCAGTGTAGAAGAGTTCCTTTTTCTCCACATCCTTTCCAGCATTTGTTATTGCCTGTATTTTTAATGTGTGCCATCCTCTCGGGTGTGAGGTGGTATCTCATAGTGGTTTTGATTTCATTTCCTTGATTATAAGTGATGTTGAGCATTTTTTCATGTATCTGTTGGCCATTTGCTTTTCTTCTTTGGAGAAGTGCCTTTTGAGCTCTTCTGCCCATTTTTTGACTGGGTTGTTGGCTTGTTTTTGTTGAGTTGTGTGAGTTCCTTGTAAATTTTTGTTATCAGTCCTTTATCAGATATATTGCGTGCAAAAGTCTTTTCCCATGGTAGGGTGTCTGTTAGTTTTGGTTAATGTCTCTTTTGCTGTACAGAAGCTTTTTATTTTGATGTAATCCCATCTGTTTATCTTGTCTTTCACTTCCTTCGCTTTGAGGGATGTGTCTTTCAACATTTTGCTGAGATGTATGTCGTGTAGAGTTTTGCCTATATTTTCTTCTATACATTTTATGGTTTCAGGTCTTACATCCAGGTCTTTTATCCATTTTGAGTTGACTTTTGTGCAGGGTGTGAGGTAGTAGTCTAGCTTCATTTTTTGCATGTGGCTGTCCAGTTTTCC
The DNA here is from genome assembly GCA_004024925.1 of Scalopus aquaticus. NCBI lineage: Eukaryota > Metazoa > Chordata > Mammalia > Eulipotyphla > Talpidae > Scalopus > Scalopus aquaticus. The sequence goes on from PVIJ01008094.1 coordinate 75,895, forward strand.
CAGCAACATTTATTGAATAGACTGTCCTTGTTCCACTGCATTTTCTTTGCTCCTTTGTCAAAGATTAGTTGTTCATAGATATGTGGCTTTAATTCTGGGTATTCTATTCGGTTCCATTGGTCTTTCTGTCTGTTTTTTGTTCCAGTACCATGCTGTCTTAATTATTATGGCTCTGTAGTATAATTTGAAATCAGGGAGTGAAATTCCTCTGTTTTCTTTCTTTTTAGTTAGTAGGGCTTTAGCTATGCGAGGTTTTTTGTGGCTCCATATGAATTTCATCAGTAGTCGATCTATTTCTTTGAAGAATGTCATTGAGATTTTTATTGGGATAGCATTAAATCTGTAAATTGCTTTTGGTAGGATTGCCATTTTGATAATGTTAATCCTTCCAATCCATGAACAAGGGATGCCTTTCCATCTTCTTGTGTCTTCTTCTATTTCTTTCAACAGAGATTTTTAGTTTTCTTTGTATAAGTCCTTTATGTCTTTTGTTAGATTTATTCCCTGACATTTGATTTTTTTGGTTTTGATTTTGAAGGGGATGGATTCCTTAATTTCTTCTTCTTCAGATTGGGTGTTTGCATAGAGGAATGCTACTGACTTTTGTGCGTTGATTTTGTATCCTGCTACTTTACTGAACTGGTCTATTATTTTGAGTAGTTTTCCTATGGAGTTTTTAGGGTTTTGTATATATATTATCATATCGTCTGCAAATAGAGACAGTTTAATTTATTCCTTTCCTATTTGGATCCCTTGAATGTCTTTCTCTTTTCTAATTGCTCTGGCTAGGACTTCCAGTATTATATTGAAAAGCAATGGTGAGAGTGGACATCCTTGCCTTGTGCCTGATCTTAGGGGGAAGGCCTTCAGCTTCTCACCGTTGAGTATAATATTGGCCGTGGGTTTGTCGTATATGGCTTTTATTATGTTGAGGTATGTTCCTTCTATCCCAGGGATTTCAAGGGCTTTTATCATAAATGGGTGTTGTACTTTGTCAAATGCTTTCTCAGCATCTATTGATATGATCATATGGTCTTTATTTTTCTTTTTGTTGATGTGTTGGATTACATTGATTGATT